>DWON01007253.1:0-13103 GCA_018251015.1 Phocides pigmalion okeechobee
GAAATTCTATCTGAGCTTGAACGTAGATGCGTTGCTACTCCTGAGGACTAAGATGGCCGCCTCACTTCAAAGTGTAGCCGGCAATTGCACCTCTCCAACCGAACCATAAGTAATGATTTACTAAGGATTATGAGGGCGGCGGTAGTACCTCCTCGGTCGAACTATAGTTCTCCCACCTTTAAGCTTACAACCTCGGTCACAAAATCCGTCGTGAAGCAACTGAAATGAAGAACATGGTGCTTTACGGCGGGTTATGAGGGTGGCGGTGGTGCCGCCCCGGGTGAGCTCTAACGGCTCTACCACCTTTTAAAACTTTAAACACACCTTTAAACACTTTATTTATACACACTTAAGAAAATAAATATACAAAGCAATTTATTGAATAGAATTTAAATTAAACATTTTCTGCGTTACAATTGATATTTATCGCTTAGCAGCATATAACAAATGTTAAGCTAAGCGTTATCAAGCATAATATCTAAAATATGTGGGCATTTGGCCCGAAACATAATAAAACTAATTAAAACTATTCCGTTCCATCACCGAAACATTTACAAACAATTTCGAAACCGTTGTTACATGAACTCGTAAAAATTCAATGAATTTGTTACGAGATGTTCCGATAGCATCGGTCCGTTCAACAACTGTGGAATCGAATAGATAATGACACGAAATTGATCCCAAACGAACAGCCCTCAACAATTAATTCGAAAAAACAAACAGGAATCACGAGATAATATCGTGGCCACCGAAAACAAAAGGGAATATATATGAATAAGTCGAAACGGCCGGATTCGTCCCTCGCGTGTTCCCGTGGCCTGTTTTTTATTCGGGAACATTAAAAAACATTCAGGTGGAACACTAAGTCACGCAAAACCGGGATAAGGGAAGTTTTGGTATACGACCCTTAAAACAAGCTTTACGCATGGTTTTATCCGTATTACATTACCAAAGACAAAACTACTTTAATAACAAATAATTATTGTTATTTATGTAGGTTTCTGTGTAGTTTGGTATAACATAAAAAATGCACGTAATAAAAAGAATAAACATGAAAATATGATTATACTCTTTATTACGTAAATTTACACGTTAATTATAAAAGCCTTAAAACTTATTATAATAAAAGTTTAGCCTCAACAATCATATTATAAGTACGTGGTAAAAATATAATTCTATCCACGTCATCTTTGCTCACGTGATTGAAGAAATTATTGGTTTGGTGGGAGAGGTTTGGTTACCGGGTATAACAAGTGAACAACGCATTTACGTATTACATCGGTTTGGACTTAGGTCTCATTCAAATTCTTTTTTTTTTTATTGGAAGGTATTTACATACACTTAATGAGAGTCAAGGGTACAATGTAAAATCAGTACATCGGCTTTGAACGCCCTGTAGGATAAGGTTGACCGGGAAAAAAGCCGACGAAAAACAACTCTCGGCCTGTAGATACTACTTAACATCAGCTGGCTTTCACCACAGAACATTATGGTAAAGCTAATATTATGTGACCTGCACGCTGGTTTGCTAACTTAAGTTCGTTTAGTAAAGTCAAACATATAAAAAACAGCACCAAGTGCAAAGACGTGTACGGAATTCGGTGTAGCAAATAGCACATACACAGACAGACACTACATATTAAATATAGCAGACATGAATCATAGCGCGTAAGTCGCGTGCACGCATCGTTGAGCCCATACATCAATATGAGTCATTTTATTATCCAGCCGTTGTAACTTTTTATTGCCTGACGCGACAGTCTATGGGGAATAGTTTGGGTAGTCCCACGAGTTAATATTTGATTAGTTTGTAATTATAGCACACGTCGGTGATAACGTCGCTCTGTTACGCGGGTTCCCGTAGGAAGCTTTAAAAATGGAGTAAAGAGAAAGTGAATAAAGAAATTGAGTAAGGAGAACGTGAATTTTATTATAATGCAGAACTCAGAAACGGAACAAAGAACGTGGAAATAGGGAACGTGTAGCCAATAAGAAGATCACCAGCAGTCTCCCTGAGGAAGGGCCGGGCTTATGTTTGTATTAAATTTAAAGTGCCGATGCAGCTTCTAAAATTACAGTTAAGGAAGTATGGGCCAACCGAAGTAGCTTGAAGGTCCTTCGTTCTTTGAGGATAGAAGCGATAGGAAAAAAATGCCAGGTGATAGGATTACAATTTTATATCCACAACTGCTCTCATAGTCTTCCGCAAAGCATTACTTGTTTCGGTACGAGAGGTGAGGTTGCCGGCTAACTCACAAGCGAGGCGACGAAGTCAGTCTTCATGTATAGCAACACATTTGCTCACGACGTCAGGATGTTGGACGTAGATTTCCATGGGCTAAAGAGATCTTTTAAAATTTGATGGCCGGCATACTCGTTTGCGACTTTTTCAACATACAAAGGTCTTCAATAACCACTTCCAAAAGTAAGAGAGTCCCCCGATAAGGAACGAGGACTTGAAGAAGTCAGCTGGTTTCCATCGTACTCAAAGGGCACAGTGCCGGTATAAGCAGAACCAAGTACACGAGGCTTATAAACAGCAGGGGACGTCTGAAGGCTAATATCAGCCACGATTTATATGATTAAAGTAGCAAACGAATTTATAGGCTATTTGACACTAAGTCAATACTCTCGAACATAATCAACCACAAACATAGGTTACATGGGTATATAGCCCAAAAAGAACAAAAAGTTTTTAATCTTGTTTTGATCAACTGTGATCTTTCTTTTTGATTAAAGGTGGGAGAATTATAGTTCGACCGAGAAGGTACTACCGCCGCCTTTATAATCCGCCGTAGAGCATTACTTGTGTTTCGGTTGGAGAGGTACGGGTGCCGGCTATACTTCGAAGCGGGGCGACCATCTTAGTCTTCAGGAGTAGCAACATATCTATGTTCGAGTTCAGACAGGGTTTTAATCGTGTTTGTGGATGTGTATGGGCTGAGACTACTTAATATCAGGTGGTTTGCATTTGGCTTGGTTTGCATTGCATTTGCATCGGGTGGTACCACGTTTGCTACTCTTCTCACATAAAAAAAACCTTAATATTTCTAGTAAAAATAAAGATCCTAGCGTAAATAACTATTTATGTCTCATTCACAGAAAATAGTTCGTTTAAACAACGTTTGTTAAACGTGTGAACGCAAGTGTAGCAGATTTTAGACAACGAAACGTTCCGAAAACTTAGTCTGGTGCACAATGCATGTTTGTTGCAAATAAACTGAATAAGCAACGCGCTCTAAGCAGCCATTTTGTTCACGCTTCACACACAAGGAAACGCACACAAATGCGGATAGTTGCTTCCGTTTTGGATAGGGCAGGCTCCGCTACATTTTCACAGTAGCTTTATTTAGGAACCTAATATTGGCTTAGTCTACTTTGGGTCAATTCTCTGGATGTAGTGTGCAGAATGCAGTAGTAGAAATGAGTATGTTGTAAGCGTACTCCTGATATGAGGGGAGAGTTATGCCCAGCAGTGACACATGAAGAGTTGTAGCAAATTGGAAAGCCAATAGACAGCGATGCAGACCCTTACAGAAATATATTGAGTATTCCCGTTAGGTTCTGCATGGGATTAAATTGAAACGCTTTGTAACTTAAATTCACTGCCACTTAAGGACTAAGTAGAAACGTCTCATATGACTTGGCCTAATTATAAAAACCTATAAGGCAGAAATAGGATTCATTACGGAGCCATCGCATATGAAATATATATTTAAAAATACGCTGGAAGAAAACGTATAAATCGTGAGGAGATACTATTGCTACACCAATTTCCAGCTATTTGATGGAATTGTGTAATTTACTGATGCTGCTATAACTTGCAAACTTACTTTGGCGACTATCTTAGTCCTTAGGAGTAGCAACGAATTTGTGATGGACTTTTAGTGAGACAGACAGGAGTTTCAATCATCGTGAGGATCATCCATCTATCTAGTTACTCCCTCTAAAGTTAAATACGGAGTTGATTACAGGTGTCCATTAGAGGCAGCCATTAGTGTATAGCTGGATGGTCGGATTGCTATTTCTATTTCTAAAGAAATCCCACCTATAACATGACGACTAGTTTATTTGGAGCAGTGTTTTGTGTGAACACGGAATTAGGAGTGTGTTTGTAGCGTTGCGCCGGGTCTTGTTTAATCTGCAACATACGGCAACGACTACAACGACTATCTGTCGTAATCCGTATTGTCTTCGTTGACCAGAATATTACTTTTATATTTCATTCTAAATAATGGCGTCAATTGCAAGTGCTCTTGGGCGGTAGTGACCAGGTCAAGTCTACGCTCAATGATTGTTCCTATTTTTTTTTCTACATTTGTCTTGTTTAACCTACGACTTACGGCAACAACGAGAATGACTGTCTGCCTAAGCAGTAAGTAAACTATACAATATTTTTTTTTTATATTTTTTTATTATTCTGTTCTGTTGACTTTCCGACTTACGGCAACGACTTCCATGACCGTCACTGTCTTTTGCTGTATTGTCGTTGTTGAACGGAACGTTACTTATATTTTTGCTTTAAACTAATTGTCAATTGTAGGTGTTTTGAGTCGGGATGGCTTGTTAATAAGTAAACTGAATGCTCGTTTGTTCCTTTTTTATCTTTTATTTTTTTTATTTTTAATTGCCGATATTTCGAACCAGTGACATGGCTCGTGGTCACGGCGAAAATCGTTAATCGTGAGTACCCGTTATATAACATACATTATGTATACTGCAGGGACATTTGTATTCAATTCCAAATAGGACTAATCCCGCCAGAGTATACCCACAGTGCCAAGGTAACTTCTGATGATCTGATATATTTCATGCAGCCTACGCTAGTGTTATATTTCTTTCGACATTTCTCATCCATAACAAGAACACCTTGCGAAGCGGTGTTGAGTGATTCGAAACGGGAATAACCGCTCTAGGCTCCAAA
This sequence comes from Phocides pigmalion okeechobee, assembly GCA_018251015.1. NCBI lineage: Eukaryota > Metazoa > Arthropoda > Insecta > Lepidoptera > Hesperiidae > Phocides > Phocides pigmalion. The sequence goes on from DWON01007253.1 coordinate 4,925, forward strand.
AATACTCAAAGGAATAAATACCGACAAAGTTACCAAAAAAAAGCTATACAAACAAGATTTGGCAATCTTATAATTGTAATTAACATAATTAGTTGAATAAATGATTCAATTACTTCTCATTTATGTAATGTCAAACTTTTAACTGTCGAACCTTTGATTCAACGACAAAAGGCCTTCAGTTAAACATTTCAGTCTCTCAATGTATTTTATTTTACATTATGTTATGTATTGGATTCTCTCGATTAACGCCTTTTAATTGCTGATATTTCGAGCCTGTAGCATGGCCCGTGGTCACGGCGAAACTCGTTACGGCAAAACGTTAATCGTAGGTACCCGTTATAAAACATAATTATAAATTGAAATCAAATCTTGTCTCTTTATTTGTGAATATAGGTCTTACCGATATTAATATGGTTACATAAAGTACGCTTATTCGACCCTTTTGGGTATCCAAATAACATAATTTAAAAGTCGTATTGGAAATTATTAAAAAAATATTATTGTTATTATTTACATTCATACGTCTCATTATTTATATTCACCATTGTATTCATATAACTATTATTAAATACCAATCAAGTCATATGACGGCGTTAGGAAGAAGTTCATGAATTGAGTAATAACATTTATCAGTAATTCCGCGATGATATATATTAGTTTAAAATCGTTTATCTCAATGTATTCCCCACCTTAGCTTATTTGGTGCTCTTACGGAAGTGGGGTTAGGTTCAGCGACGCGTCGCCGGCGCTTGTTTAATCTGTGGCACGGCGACGACTACAACTACCGTCCCTGTCGCAATCTGTTGTCGTTGTGAACTATTCTCGATTCAGCTTTCAACGTTTTATAAATAAATTTTATAAGTAAGCATTAAAGTTTTCGTTGTAACCACGAGACATGCAACTAGGTTATCCTGAAAGTTTATGTATTAGGCTAATAAGTTTCGTCGTCTCAAGTTTTGTACTTAATGTAAGAGAATTAGTACACGTGCAGGCCATCTGATGTAAAGTAGTCGCAGCAGCAGAAGGACTAAAGTGAAAGTAAGACAAAGTAAGCTCATACGTCGGTGAATTGCTACTCCTGAAGACTGAAATGTTACCTTCGTATAAATATTTGACGACTAGAAACTTCCTTGAAACTGAGGAATTGCTTTTAGTCGAAATGAATGCACCGCTTTCTTTCTTTTGAGCCATGCCAGATTGTACAAATATTTGAATCCATACATATTCCCATAGGTGTGAATATATCCGAACGCATGGCTCCAATTATAATATTGTCAAAAAACTAAAAATACTGGTCGAAAAACTGTAGCTAATTTAAAACAGCGTGTTCTATTGACTCGAATCAATCACAAATTATAAAAACACACAACACAGCCACATCAAAACAGCATGCTAAATTACACGCAAATAAATCATGCATCGTATTCCGTGCTCGAACCTACTCGCAATTGCAATTAGCGGTTCGCGTGCGTCGCGATCAGATTTTGCACGAGGTACCGGGAGACTACGCCCCGTGACGAGGTTTTGATACCTTCAAAGGTATTTTAATAAAGTAACTAATACAATACAGTGTAGTTAAAGACAATACAATATAACTAATTTAAATCATAAATAAATGGGCACGGACTCCCTTTAGATTGTTTAGGTTAGGTTTTTATTATAATTAGTTTTTAGATTTTTATCATTTTAACTATAATAAAATAAAATTATTACGTTCTAAACTACGGTATTTAATATCAAATATATTATATTTAATAAATAAAATTACTTTATAGTATAAATATATTCATGAGTAATACATAATAAAATTAATGTAATTTTGGTGCATAACATATAATTTTACATCATAAATCATTGTAATAATAATGTAGACCAACTAATTAATATATATTTTATTTATATGTAATTGATCTAATTGGTTTTATTTTAGAGATAACATTATTTTTGATATTGCATGCTCGATATACTTACATATAAATATTAGAGACGATAATACTATTATTATACGTACGACGTTTGATTGCCAATTAAATACATAGTTTAATTTGGTTTGACTGAACAACCGGCGGTCTTATCAAAGTGATCTCTAACTACTTCGTGTAGAATAAGAGACCTACATATATAGATATATGAGATATGTTGCTTTGAAAACTTAGATGGTTGCCACGCTTGCGTTAAATAAAATATTCAGTTATATGGTATTTTATGTTTTTAACTACGTACTTTATTATTTAGAGGAATATATTTGTCATTAATCCCATTTAAATTTGATGAAACATACTAACACTAAGGGTGAAAAATTAACGATCGATATTTTGATAGATAAAACGTTTATTTCGCATCAACAACTAATATACAGAGTATTTGATACTAACATTATGTTAAAATTAAAAAATAAAATAAATCACAAATAAACAAAATGTACTAAAAGACAACAGTTGAAGTGTTATAATACGTGAAGGGTCACACTCAGCTTGTGCGTCATGCAGAGCACTGCGGCTGCTGGTTTTCATTCTTGCTGTTTTTGCATCAGCTTTACGTTTAAATTAGAAGTGAGTAATTTACTTATAAATATGTAGATAAAAATAAAATATAATATAAAATAAATTACCACCCCTAAGAGAAGAAAACAGGAGATACAATTTTACTAAAGGTTTTTTTTAATTAAACATATTGTAATCAAGAATAAAGGTTGTAACAGATTTATGTAAACAGAAGTTATTTCTTATTAACTCTATGTTAACTCAAGTCGGAATATAAAACGCGAAAGTTAATTTCAAAATGCTTTGCATTTCTGACATTTGCAAAGAAATGTTTAATATCACAGAGTAGAAAAATAAGTACGCATTATCCTTATTTCATGTTAGTCTATGAAAATATACAATGAGAACAGTCCATAATCCTTTATGTAGTACATTTTAAGTAGTTAGTAGGAGTAACAGGAGTAGTAGGAGTAATAGGAGTAATAGGAGTAATAGGAGTAATAGGAGTAGTAGGAGTAGTAGTAGTAGTAGTAGTAGTAGTAGTAGGAGTAGTAGTAGTAGGAGTAGTAGTAGTAGTATTAATAGTCTTTTTGTAAAGTATAGTCAATTATTTTAACCATAAAGAAAGCAGATAAAATTCACCAACAATCTATTACTATCGCACAGCGGTGCGCTAATTTTCTGTTCAGAATTAGAACAAGAGAGAAAGAGACGAAGAATAGGGAATAGATCAGTTGACCAAGTAGATTAATAGACTTCACAACTTTGTCAACTTTATGGAGAACCCTTAAAAAGCTTATTTCGACACAACGTTTATTTAACATGATGCATTGTATGCTCGTATGCTGATCGTAGACTAAGTCCGAGGAGCCTAAGTGGACTATGGGCTAATAATTTTACTCAAGAGGAGACTCATTTTTTATTTATGTGAGAAGAGTATCAAACGAGCATGCAAATCACTAGATGTTAAGTAGTCGCAGCCCATAGACATCCACATACAACCACAAACACGACCGAAATCCTATCTAAGCTCAATCGTGGATGCGTTGCTACTCCTGAGGACTAAGATGGTCGCTTCGGTTCAAAGTGTAGCCGGCAACCGCACCTCTCCAACCGAAACACAAAAAATTTTTTACGGTGGATGATGAGGGCGGCGGTGGTACCTCCACAATCGAACTATTGTTCTACCACTTTTAAAACATTACATTCCTAGCATCATGACTCCTTGACACTCTTTTTTCGTCATTACGTGCTTATTATAAAACAATTTTCGCTTTCTTTAACAGTGAGTCTGCATGCTTGATAGTTACTTGTTTGACCAGTATGGTGAACTAGCAAGAGTAAAGTAGGATTAATGATGATAATTTGAAACAGAAATAGTAGAAACAAACCGCACGCTAAAACAGTATGCAGTTAAATAAATGGCATACTCAGTTTGGACGCGCGGCGTTGCTTATAACTCGATTTGCTTTGTGAATTTTCCACAAACAGACACAATAATGGGACAAGAGTTTAAAATACAAATTGAATTACTACATGCGGACAGAATAACTGGGGGTGAATGCGGAACTTCAAATTTTGTGTAGGGTATTTCATGTTATAGAGGTGTTTGTTTCTTTTTATGTACGAAGAGTGGAAAACGAGCATGCATGTGATCTGAAGTCATCTAGGAGCTTGTAGATTTTTATGTACAACCTAAATCAGAACTGAGGTCATACCTGAGTTCGCTTGTAAATCCGTCGCTACTGTTTAGGGGCTTCGTTTGTTACACGGTTGCACGGTAATGAAAGTATAGTCATAATAATTATGAACTTCAATTATTTGTTTGCGGTAAAATGTAGCCACTTTCTATAGATATTCATAGTATTTTCCAAAAGTAATTCAGCCAACATCCACACTGACAGAGCGACAAATATATATTCATAACCAATGTTGGAAAGACTAAAACGATTTTCACGTAATTTTCTTAACATAATCAAAATGCTTTCATAAAAGTATTGACATTGTTCTGTATCATATGAAAATTTTATGTTTGGCACAGAATTGACAACTACGTATCGCAAAATTCCCGGAGTTTTACGATAGCGGTACCAAAAATAAAATTGCAGTATTTCTATTTGACATCTGTTCTGCGCGGCCATGTTTGTGAGCGGGCCCGTGACGAATACGTTAAAATCCGTCTTTGTCGCACGACACAAATATCGTCAGTGCTTGTTTTGAATTGCTTTTATGAGCACTCAGTCTTGTGACAACGGTCGATTTCCGTGCTTTGACATATTACGGCTTTTTAGACGTTGTTTATTATATGATTTTAAACTATTATCATCGCAGAATATACACTTTTTGCTTTGTAACTATTGACGCTTTTATATTTAAGCAGATTTTTTATAAAGTCACAGCTACCGAATAGCTGAGATCATTATAAAAACGTGTTTATTGTTTACGCATATTATAAGCAGTTTCAAATACCGGACCTTAGCACAGTTAGTCTGGGGTTCTACTTCCTTGGCACATCTCTGATTTGTTGATGTTACGTGAGTATTAAAATTAATTAACACTTGCTTTAAGGTTAAGAAAAATATCGTCAGGACAACTGTATGTCTTGGACATGTATGAAGCTATTAAAAGACTATGAAGTTGACCATGCCAGGTCCTATTTTAATCTTAGAACAGGAATGTAAAACAATGTTGTGTACTGATTTGATGGATGTGGTATGGAGAATGAGCTGGAACAAGGTATTTCAACCTTGTTCTCAGGCGTAACAACACATCTATGGTTAATCAAGAAAATTCAGACAATTTGGAATTAATTACCGATGTCCATGGGTAGTACTTAACACAAATCATCGGGTAGACTTCATACCGAGTTAGTAATTTTAAGTTATAAAAAGGCGAATAACAAGAATTCTTCAGCTCTCATTTTAATGATAGCCGCTTTGAATAATTCATAACTGCATTATCAAGTCGATCTGTTTTACTATATGGAATAAATGACTAAGCATCAGACGTTTTTCGAATGAGCAGCACTACGTCACAGTCGTGTCGAGAAATTATCCGAACCGCCCGTCGCACGTAAAAGCAAAAGTTAAAGTGAGCCATAAATCTCTTTATCTAACGTTCAGATATTTGCAATTCCCACAAATGACCTGTGTAAAGCGATCTACGAGAGGTGCAATAACTCGATTTGTGAATAAATGGCTCGGAAGTTGATCTACAGTGCCGTTCCGCGAGAACTCGCGTTGGTGCTGGAAAATTTTAGTCTGCAGTTCCATTGCGGCGTTAGTTTCGCCGCAAAGTTGTTCGCGTATAACTAAACTGCGATGTAAGGGTTCCGAAACGTTTTTGCGGTCGAAGGCTAAACCCACTCAAATTGCTCGGTAGGAAGCATTTTTGTTTCAAGCGCGACCCTTACGCGATTGTCGCTCCGATTCAACTTTTGAACATTGTGGCAAAAATGAAAAATGGCGACATCACTGTCAAAATGGTTATTGATGGGCGAGACCAAAATTTGTTTTATCGACATTGGATTAGCTTATAAAGATCGTAGGGATAGATTTATTTCGAAAACAGGTGATTTATGTTATAGATGTTCTTTAAGATTGGAGTGAATATATTTGGCTCCGAAAGTTGTTTGGATTATTTGGAAAATAAATTACGCTTTCTCTCCCAAATACAATCAGTATGAGAACTGCCAATTCTTTCATTTTCGAAGGGTAACAGTCCATGGGTTATATAACTAAATAAGATAATTGAGTGCAAGCTCATTTGCAAATTCTGTTACATACGATTGGTTGCTGGTTATACTGTGAGTATATCGAAACGAAGCCAACGTCTTAATCCTCACGAGTAAAAACACTTATCCTCAGAAGTAAATGATCTTACTTTAGATAGGATTTCAGTTTGGTTTGAGGTTGGATGTGCACCTGCAGCGACCATTTAACATCAATAGCTTTGAACACTTCTTTGCTACTGATCATACATGAATAAAATAGAGGAATTTAAATTGAGTGAACAAGTCGTCTATTAAGTCTAGAATGCAATCGTCCTCTTACCCAACGGATCGCTTGACCATGTTTCTCCTTGACTGGATAATCATATGAAGCTGCAATCTATTGCCAATTAGCTCGGCTTGCCGTCCCAACGGAGAGCAAGTGAATTTAGCTTGTTGGTCCTAATATATCCAGGGTAAACTTTATTGGAACAAGTCTTAAGGGCCAATAAATCTTCTTGCAAGATCTAGGACACTCGACCTAGTTGCCGATCTTGAAGTCAAACTATATCGCTTCCCAATTACAATTAGTCTACATAGATAGGAGGCAGATAATGATAAATTTGATCCAGTGCTAAATTGTTCTTATAACCAAATTAAATTCGGAGATGAAAAGAAGTTGAACATTTTTGCCAACAATGATCTTTTGCCAACAATCATTTGAACGGCTCATGAATGAACAATGAAAACAATCTTAACGATGAAGCATCAAATATTCTTTTTGGCACAAGTTGTTCATTATTTTTCTTTGAACATAGGCCGATTACTTTTATCTGCGTAGGGCGAAACAAATAATTGGCTTACAGCAGTTAGAGAAAATGTTCGTTAAATGTTTTATGACGAGTCTGTTTCATTGAATTTAGTGTATTTTTTAAAAGTAAAATGTGATTAACATATTTCTTTACTACTACTAATTCGTTGTAAAAGTTTTACAACATGCTCCTAAATTCTTAACGATTTAATACAAGATAGCTTTATACTAAAATTGTGTTTACTACTCCCAATTAATTTAAAACTTTTACATGTTTCTAAATTACTAAAGATTTACAAGAAGACTTGTTAATATTGGAATTTTAATAAATACAGATTGGCTTGTCCTTGTAAAAAATACCAAATTTCACCACATCAGTGTTTGAAAAAAAACTTGTTGAAGTAGAAGTAGAATTATCTCGGAACAGTAAAAACAATCTTTTACGTTCCAACTTGAGCAGAGAATCTAAGCACGTTTTAATTCGCAAGTTTTCTGGCTTGATGACTGCACCCCTGATGCAGGAAAGGGGATGGGGTGGGACGAGATCGTGACGAGAATCGCGATCGGGACAATAAAAACCGAAGGTGGGGCGGTTCTTTCAGGAAATTAGCTGTCACATTAGTTACCTATTAACGCTTCGTTCATGTTGAGCGCTGATCAACCGGCAACATCGAATTTTTCTCGCCGCGTACGTGATACGAAACGTGACCGCCACTAATGAGGTGTATGGAGGACTCAAATTAGGTGATTGCTGCGTTTGTGAGACGTGGTTAGAGAGGCGCTGATGAATAAGGGCATTTATTGGTGTTATTTATTTATGTTATACAATTGTTATATTGGCACAACATGAGAGATGGGTAACTCGACTACATGCATTTAATATATTGACAGCATAAACTTAACTTTCGTAGACAAATACTTTCAACTTTCTTTTCTTTTCTTTCCTTATTCATATATACTGTAAATGCATTGCAGTATATTTTTTTGATAACTGACGTTTATAATGGGCAAATGAAGGCTACAAATTTGTACAAATTAAGAGTACAAAATGTACAATCTTTTTTGATTTCTATGATATATATTTTTTTATGAAAGAGTAAGAAACGGGTATTCAGGCCGCTTGATGTTAAGTGGTCACTGCAGCCCACGGACAACCACGACCAATCTCAAATAGAA
>DWON01007254.1:0-13099 GCA_018251015.1 Phocides pigmalion okeechobee
CCCCAACCGAAACACATTACACGAAGAGCATGTTGCTTTACGGCGGGTTATGACGGTGGCGGTGGTGCCACCCAAAGCGAGCTCTAACGGCTCTACCACGTTTATAAAATTGTACATAATTGTACAGTTTATACAAAGGTGTCCATTTTTATATAAATATTTAATTTTTTCTTATTTTATCGCACAATAGAAAAAAGTAAGTGCAGTTTTCATTTGACTGTTTTTCAAATTTGAATTTGGATTACTGTTAATTAAAAAATGTATATGTGCAACCAATTTTAAACAGAAATACATGGTGGTTCGATTTAGGACACCTATTACAGCCAAGATGACAAATGATATAAATAATCTGTATCATCAATATCAATTATCATTACCGTTATCAGCATCAACTTGTTTATTGCACTGATGGGGTCTGGGTCTTATCTCAGAACGATAAGGTTTAGGCCATAATCAACAATGTTAGCCAATTGCAAATTGGTAGATTTTGCACACCTTTGAGAACTTTATGGAGAACCTTTAGACAAGTAGATTTCCTCACAATATTTTACTTAGCGTTAAAGAGACTGATAACGAATTTTGAGTATACCATAGTAGTTTCCGGCCAGACTTCGAACCCTGGAGTCCTTTGCAATAAGCTTGATTCTTAACCACTAAGCTAAGCTTGATTATTAATAATAAACTTACCTAATCTAGAGTTTTCCTTAAGAAATGGTGCCATGTCTAAGAGGTCATCTTCTTTTTCCTCGGATGGTGGCAACTTATCAAAATAGTCATGTTGTACGTAAACATGACATGTGGTGCAAGCTAATGATGCTTCACATGCCCCTAGAAACAGAAATCTTATGTATATTGTGACAGGTGGTAGAATCATAGTACGATAGGTTGGTACCAGTGTCATCATTGTCACAGTATTAATTGGGGAGGGAACTATACTTCGACAGGGGGTACCACCGCCACCCTCATATCCGTCGTAAAGCATTACTTGTATTTTGGGTTGGAGAGGTGCAGCTACACTTTGAAGCGAGGCGACCATCTTAGTCCTCAGGAGTGGCAACACATCCACGTTTGAGCTTATGTAGTATTTCACTTGTGTTTGTGGTTGTCTATAGGCTGAAACTACTTAACATCCTGATGTTATGTCCTGATGATGTCCAGCAAACTCTTTTGCTACTCTTCACACATAACTTAAAGCAAGTCTTGCATTTCAGTTGGAGAAGTGCGGTTACTGGTTGCACTAACACACCTAGTGACCTTGTTTTTAGGAGTTGAAATGCATCAAGCAATTTAGGTAGGACATTGGTTCTGTTTGAGGCTTACGGTAAATGGCCAAACATTGCAGAACCATCACATGGGTTACATCCTGTCTGCTTTACTTCTCGCATAAACACGTGGAATCTTTCGTTTTTCATTTTACCCAATCCCCTTGCATCAACAGTGTATTTGAACAATGTCTTTATTAGTGGCGAGCCACAAAACCATGTTTTGTATAGCATTATATTCGTAAATCTTAAAATTGTTTCTTGACTCTGATAATATTCAATATATGCATTAGATATACAAATTATGTTGTAAAAGAACACATAAAAATACCTTCCATTTCTATACCATATCTGTGTGCTAAGTACAGTAGATTATCTCCTATCTTGCCTCTTACTTTAGTTTTTTTGCCGTCCTTATCTACATAAACAACATTGACTCTGAAAGGTAATAATCAAAATTGCATTAACGAGATAAGAAAAATCACTTTCTGAGAAAACTCACGTTTGAAAAATTTCCATTAAGTTTTCAAAGGCATGGGAAGGTTTAACACTTTGACTGCGGCGCGGATATATATGATCGGGTAGGTATTGCGGGAGGTGGCCCTAAACTGGACCTTGTTTGTTTAGACTGAAGATACGCCGACAAATGACTGAAATATTGTATTTTTTAGCCTCTGTGTATCATCTATGTATACGCAGAGGTAATGTCCACCCCAGTCATGCTGAGTGCTGACGCAAAAACTGCGCTTTTGTTTACTCGTAATCCATACAAATTTGTCAGTACAACACAGGTGTATAGGAGCCGCAAGGTCGCGCCCAGAATTACACAGCAGTGTCTTATCCACAGAGAAAGCGTTAACAATTTCAGACTTTCATACAAGTGGTCCAGGGTCCAAATTCATACTTGATTGGGAAGACCAAGCCCTCTATATGTCAGACTAGAATAGTTAAATTTATTGCAACTGATTGATAATCTTTGTATCAAGGTATTACATTTTGGTGGAAAAGTTATAGTTGCTGGATCACATATGATTAAACTATCTTAATCTTCAAAACATAATAGGGATTGACACCATAGATAACAAAGGATATAAATAATTACAACTTACACCTCATCTTCTGATTGTGGATCCTGCCATTCGTATTCTCCATGCCTTAGTCCTAAAAGTGAATATCTTTGTGAAGAAGCTAATAATACTGCAAGAAGGTACAATTGATACAGTTTGACCAAGGAGGTATTACTGCTAGAGCCATTTCTAGCATGAAATTTACTTGTATTTTGACAGAAATGTGTGGTTGCTGGCAGGCCTAAAATTGGGATAACCGACATAGTCCTCAGCAGTAGCTATGCTTCTGTGATCGTCTTTTTTTATATTGAACGAGTAAGAAAAGTGCATGCAGGCCAACTGATGTTAAGTGGTCACTACAGCCCATAGACAATCTCAAATAGAACAGAAGTTCTAATTACGGATGCACACGGAAGCATTTCTACTCTTGAGGACTAAGGTGGTCGCCTCCATTAACGTGTATCCGGCAACCACACCTCATGAAGAACTGGTTGCTTTACGACGGGTTATGAGGGTGGCAGTGGTGCCGCCCCAGACGAGCTCTAACAGCTCTACCACCTTGAAAATATGGTTTTCATATGGGACTTAGATTCTTTATGGAGTTGGTAACAGATGATCATGTGCAGTGACTACTTACCGTCAAATAGACTGCATGTTTTTTTCATATTTCCATATTAAGCAAAAAAGATGTTTTTCATTCTGTTAATTGATAATACAAGTTTATGATCTAATTCTAAGTGGATCATCATATGGTTTATATAAATTATTCGTCTTGGTGATTAGATATTGTTCTCAAATGTTCTGTTTCTGAATTACAAACCATCGTAATAAATGTTGACAAATTAAATATGGTAGCAAGTAAAACTTATCTATAAATAGAAAATTTCTTTCGAAAATAATTTTTCTTTGGTAATTGTAACTGTTTTGTAATAAATTTAACATACAGGTCATTTTCAGGACCATTTGCTTGCTCATAAATATTAACATTTTTGACTTTTTCACTTTTGGTACATTACAAAGTTTTTATGAAAATTAGTGAAAAGTTTTTATATAAGAATCAACTGATTTTCATGGTATTACATTCTGTCAGAGGGGAAAAGTTATCATAATAAGTAAAAGTATCAATTTCTGTTACTATACTTAGTTTTTTTAGTATCAGATTATATTGAAGAAAAGCAATCTTCTATTGGTACACTTTATACATTTATTTAGTCTCTTGAAATTTGCTCTATTATTAATAGACACAAACAATAGCAATAATTAAAAAACATGTAAGTATGATTTCATATCATGTAATATAATAAATACATAAAAAAGCAAATAGATACCTGCAGTCAGATGTAATTTTCGAAATTGTATCGGAAACTTGTGCTGAACGGTCCTAAAAGTTTTACCGGCACGAATAAGCTTTAAACATTGATACATTTTTTATTTACTCAATACACATATTATGAAAAATATTTACTTATACGTAAATTTTTAATTCGCTCTAGGTTATATTCGTTTTTTTTTTATCTGAAAAGAAAACAAAACAGCTGTCACTGCTGTCAATTTGATATTTCTAGTCACTATATCTATGGTTATCTCTCAGCTAAGTCCAAATTATTAACCAAATTATCATTTATGGTTAAATTATACAGTGTTGCCAACTTCATTACCCTTTTTCCTTCCTAAATTATGCAAAAGGTTGTATTCATCGAAATTCAAAAAACTGTTTGTTTGAATTTTACATTTGAATTGGATGTACGACTCGTGTACGGGTATAGCTGTTTGCTTAAAAATGTGGTTTTTACACATCAAAGATTTTATTTACATGTTGATTACAATAATAAAGGTCTTAAAACTAATTATAATAAAAACTTAACCTAATCAATGTAAAGGGAGTCCGTGCCCATGTGCCATGGTGCCAAGAACGCCCGCCGTATTCCCGTGTTCAATAGCAATCGCAACTCTGGGCGAAATATGTACTAGTTTTCTTGTCACAGGCAGCATTTATGAAATGTGGAACTAATTATCTTGACTCTTTTCGTTATTTTTTGTTAGGTGTTATTTAAGTTTTTTACCTTCAATAACTCTTTAAAACCCCTCAACGAATTAGATTACAAAATTTAAGGGAAAAGCAATTAACCTGGCTACACATACCATTCAGCTGATCAGCTGACTGACATAATCAATGTCATTTTTTTACTTTATATTTTGCTATAAAATATAATAAGCAAAAGCTTTACAAAATCTTAAAAACTTATTCAAGTTTTTCATTTAACTTTGTAGATCATTAGCTATAAACTATTAAAAATACGTAATACTGCTGTACTAATTAAAATAAATTTTATATAAATTAGATTTTTTATTTACCACGTGTATTATACAGCAACACTTATATATATTGTCAAATGTCAAGCATTCTTAAAAACGTCAATAATCACGTCCACTACATCCATATTGCTCATTTTTCATTATGATTATAAAAATATACTTATTGATTTTTGCCTGAAAGGCGCGCACTGCGGATAGTATGTAACAATAACGTTTCTAGTGTAAATTTACTTACTTTTATAGATAAGTTCGGCCGTTGAATCTTATGTTGTGAATTATTGGTGATAGGTTCTTGTTTTAGAGATAAGTCGGTAAGTTTTATGATCAAATGACGTGTATTTCGCAATATCATTCGTAAACGATAGATTTCGCATTTTATTATATCAGATATGGCTTTGTTTCCCGTTCTGAATTTTATTTATGTCATTATTATAAGTTTGAGAGCGAAATCTTTAATAATGTTTCCACACAATAATGAAATATTCTCAAATTTTCATAAACTTACTAGCGCTGTTAATTTCTTGTCAAATCTTATCTTTATCTCTTTCACATACCTTTACAGGATTAATCCTAAGTTCCTAAGTAAATATTCAAAGTATTTAAATAAAAAAGTTTTTTTTTTAATATTCAAACATGTTCTTTGTCAAGGTTACTAACAAGAAATATGCCTACATACAAAGATAATAAAGAGTTTTTTTATTTGTTCATGGTTTTTATCTATACCTTAATAAATTACAAAAAAACCTAGAAACAGGAGATAAAAGATAATTATAATAGATAGCAGATTAATTAACATGCAGGCTTTGAATAGCGTATTAAAAGTAGTAAAACTATCAAAGCTATTTTCAATTAATTATTAGAATATGATTGTGTTATTACTACCATTACTTACCTTTCTAACAATATTTTTGGAAAATTGGCTCTTGAAAAAGATTCATTTTGCAAATTATAACATTATGCTCTTATTAATTACTTTATGTCCAACAGACAGGCCACCTCATACCCAATATTTTTCTTGTTAATATCTAAAAAAATCTAGACTCAATTCCACCAGCAACTTGTTTTATTACCTAGTATCTGTGGGTAGGTAGTTAGTATATAGCATGGAAAAAGCTAATCTCGGACAAGTAACAATAGGAATAAATTTATATTATTATTCATGAAATAAAATGTCACATTGAACATTTTATTATTAATTATAATAAAAGCTTAACTGAACACTCAAGAATCAGAGCCTATGTAATAGGGTACAAAGGAGGCTGGCTGCATTCCTGTATTGAATAGGGAAAGCAATTCCCGGGGCGAGATATAAACCAGCTCTTTTTCACCAGTAGTGGCGATCAAATTGTGACTAATTGTTTGAATAGTAATAATTTATTGTTATATAGCATATTGAGAATGTATTATACAAGCATTGAAATATTTTCTAACCTTTTCCTTTTAAAATTATTCAATAAAATTACAAATGGAGACCTATCATAGGTAGCTATTTCAATATTAACTGATACCGTGCGAATGGCACCACAGTTATGCCATGAATTTCTTTTGTGTGATGCCATCCGCACGGAATAGGTTAAAAAAAGAACATTTAATATTATAATTTAAGTCTTGTTATTTACATAATTTATTCTATATAGAAATTTAGAAAATTGAAAAATAAAAATAGTATACCAGAAGCCAGATATAAGGATTAAAATTTGGTCGGAATGTAGAATGTGCTCCTTGTGCCCCTGCCTTAAAGGTGGGAGGAATATAGCTCGACCCGGGAGTTACCACCGCCATCCTCATAATCCACCATAAACCATTACTTATGTCTTGGTTAAATAGGTGCGGTTGCTGGCAATGCTTCGAAGCGAGGCAACTATCTTAGTCCTCAGGAGTAGCAATGTATCTACGTTCAAGCTCCGATAGGAATTCAGTTGTGTTTGTGGTTGTATGTTGATGTCCATGGGCTGTGACTACTTAACATCAGGTGGTTTGCATGCTTGGTTGCTACTCTTTATACAAAAAAAACATAATTGCAATAACCAGCACTTCATGAGTATGACAATAACTTATAAATCTTAATCTGATTCCAGATTAGCATAATATAGAAAATATGTCTATTGTTAAGGAAGAAAAAGTCAAAATAAAGATAGAGGATGACTGTGACCGAAAGGATCCGACCTCATTCTTGCCAGAAGAGGAGATGTCATATGAAATTAAGAAAAAAAAGAAAAAGAAAAAGAAAAAAGAGAAACAGGAAGATCCCTTCAAGGACATAGAAGAGAAGACAGAGCTAACTACAGATATAACGGTCTTTAATGATGCGACTTTGGATCCAGAAGTTAATATTAAAGTGGAGAATATTGAAGTGGAATTGGACTTTAATGATGTAAGTGTGTATAATATTTTGACACTCGTAGCTATTAGGATTCCCTGTATCGTAGCACTCCCTGTATAGGCATAGATTGAAATAGGCATAATCATAATACACATCAGGTGAGATTCCTGTTCTATATAGATTTGTTCAATTGTTTGAGATTATAATATGGAAAGTACAACATTATTTTGTCCATATGCTGATTGATCACTATATTCTTATCTTAATTTTCCCATATCTTGTTACCAGGTCGAATAGACACAGTAATAAATCCGTTGATAAAATTTTATGTAAATATGATTATTAATTAAATGTTCAATTTTGATATTGTGTTTCAGTTTGCCAATGATAATGGTCTGATGGTGGAAGGACCTCATAGTGAAGACAGTCAAGAGCCTGTGGTGAAATTGGAACAAGAAAACAAGGAAGCAGTTTTGTTGACATTTGAGAGTATTATAAACGAAAACAAATTATTTGGGCTCAGCGAAACTCTTGCCATGCCGCCGTCAGCTCCTAACTATGTATGTAAAGTCTGCCACCTAGTCTTTCAGTCACCTAAAACGTTAAGGATGCACCAGAAACGGAAACACAAAGTGTTCCGAAGGTCATTTAAGCACATTTGCGATTACTGTGGTATGTCGTACGAGCAGAAGAACAGTTTAGTCGCTCATATTAAGAGAAAACACGGGCCAAACGCTGTCCCCGATGACAGGGAAGAAAGAACGTGCGAAGTGTGTGCGCTAGTCTTTAAGGGACTTAATAGGTTAAGAATGCATATGCGGAGAAAGCATGGATCGTTTCAAGATTCCTTCAAGCATGCATGTGAGGAATGTGGTCTGACTTACGACAAATACAGAAGCCTAATAGTCCATATTCAAAGGAAACATTCAAACGATAAGAAGACAAAAGTTTTGAATGAATGGTTCAATTGTCCTTTTTGCCCAAAAGTTTTCACTCGACGAGAAACATACGCGAGACATGTGCAAAGAAAGCACCGCATTGATGATGAAAACGACGATTTGATGCCAGATGTCTTGGAGAATTGTAAAAATGAGGAAACTGGAGAGATTACTTGTAAAGAATGCCCTCTAGTATTTTCCTCTGTAAACTTCTTGAAGTTGCACATGAGAAGGAAGCACAATGCTTTGAGAGAAGATTTCCGTCTCAAATGTAAAATTTGCCATCTCTCGTACAGCAAGATCGAGAGTCTCAAAAGGCATATTCGAAGGAAACACGATAAAGGTTCGTATTGCGAAGTTTGTAACAAACAATTTGACACTAGAGAGTCGTACTTAAACCATTCGCACATGAAAGCTATTAGGGAATGCACTGTTTGTGGTCTAATCTTTGCATCAAAGGGTGGGCTAGGGAAACACATGCGATGTACGCACAAAGTAGATGAACCAAAAACGGTATTCTGCTCATTATGCAATGAAGGATTTCACGATAAACGGCAACTTAAGCCTCATTACATGAAGGTGCATTTAAAAGTTTCCTATACTTGTCACTTCTGTAATAAGCAATTTAAGGCGAAAGAGAGTTACAGAAGGCACATCCTATTTAAGCATCCCGGTAATAATCAAACCAATAACCAACTTCAGAAGTGTGAACGTTGTCCCGAGACATTCAAAGATGAGTTTGAACTTTGTAAACATATTAACATGGTGCATGGTCCCCCAGAACACGGAGGTGCGGCGACGGAAAACGACGTGAAAATCAAGAAAGAAGACCCAGATATCAAAGATTGCTTTCAATGCACGAAGTGTCCGGAGAACTACTTAACATGGGAGCAGCTAAGGTTGCATTACGAGCAGAACCACCACATGACGGAAGACACGCAGTGTCAGATTTGCGGAAATATAATGCCCGCGAACGAACTGCAGAAACACATTAAGAATACGCATGCGTTAGCCCATTGCAGATATTGCGAGTTCCAAACGACTAATCGTGCGAGTATGACTCAGCACATGTTAAGACATAAAAACGCCACGACGTTGCATTGCGAATACGCTGGATGCAAATACAAGACGTTTTACGAAGTCGCCATGGAGAAACACAGGCGTAAACACAAGGACATTGGTGTCAAACTCCAATGTTCACAATGCCCGTTCCAATCTATGAATAAATACATTCTAAAATATCATGAAGAAGCCCACATGACGGGTAAGAAGAGATACGCTTGTGACCAGTGTGACTATGCGACTATTTTGCCAGCGAATTTAGTTCAGCACAAGTATAAACATTCTGCAGAAAAGAGATTCAAATGCGAAGTATGCCCGTTCGCGACGAAGTACAACACGTCGTTGCGCTTCCACGTTAAAAAGAAACATTGTGATCTCCCTACTTTCAGTTAATTGTTGCAATTTTATAAGATTAAAGTATCTGGTTTTACGTTGTCTTCAGATTTGTTATTACCTCCGGAATATTTATCGATAAGTTTCTGAGCGGTTAAAAATAACCGCGATTTTTGCGTAATTAAATACGCATATTGTAGAAATCAACGCAACAGGCAAAACTGTTATACTGTTCTTGTGCAATCATTGTAAAATTAATAATTTGAACACTGATTGCGGCGCTGATATATGAGATCGGGTCAACGTTACGGGAGACGTCACTAAACGTGAGATTATTTTTCTAAACTGAAGATGCGCCGACAATTCACTAAAATATTGTTTTTTTATCATCTTTGTACTGTCTACGAATACACAGACGTAATGTTCCCCATAGTCTTGTAGCGCTGACGATTTTATCATTCAAAACTTCTTGACTTCAAATTTGGGTATCTACAGACTGTTCCCGACAATTAAACAACGGTTTGATGCACGCTCATTTGGACCTCGTAAAAAATTACTATATATCTAGAAGCGCAGAGCACATTAAAAATCAGCAATAGATTTCGAGTTATTTAACTAAACAAAAGTTGTTGCGTGACTTTGATGGGTACAGGGACTGCAGTCTCGCTTTCATTGTTACTCTCCATGCCAAATGGTTGAATACGCAATCCACTGCTTGATTTGCCAGGTAAAACCTCCCATTCAAACA
Source organism: Phocides pigmalion okeechobee (assembly GCA_018251015.1). Lineage (NCBI taxonomy): Eukaryota > Metazoa > Arthropoda > Insecta > Lepidoptera > Hesperiidae > Phocides > Phocides pigmalion. The sequence goes on from DWON01007254.1 coordinate 10,050, forward strand.
TGACAATACTGACATACACGTTACGTTAGTATTTATATACTTTGTTTATGCTTTCAACACGCCTATGTAAAAAGATAGTATGCCATAAGAGAAGTGGATACCAGTGTAAAGTGAGAAAATGGGTTACTATATAGACATACATGGATAGCGTGTGGTGTAGTCTCGGTTATGTAATTATAACACACATCTGTAATAATATTAATAAATAATTATTGTACAAGTCTTGAACGAAGTACAACAGTACAAGTACTCTTGCTACTGATAAAATTAATCTCTATACTTAATCGTTTAAGTGATTGCCAAAAAAAGAAATTTTGGTGGTGGTAAGACCCCAGAGGTGACAAAGCCGCTCTCATAATCCTTCATAAAGCATTACTTGTATTTTGATTGGAGAGGTGCGGTTGCCGGCTACATTTTGAAGCGAGGCGACTATGTTAATCCTCAGGAGTAGCAAGATTTCTACGTTCGAGCTCAGATAGGATTCCTATCGTGTTTGTGGTTGTACGTGGATGTCTATGGACTGCGAATACTTACCATCAGGTGGTTCGAATGCTAATTTCCTACTTTTGTCACATAAATAAAAATATCATTTTCTAATTTATTTTCAAAATTTGTTGGTCACGGAATAGAGTTGCAGTCCAAAGTAGAAATACAACTTCCAGAACAATAAAAGGAAACTTTTTGACAAAAACAATTTTAAAACAAGTTACAAAATTCTCAATATTTATAAGATTTTCTGGCCAACTTACATCTTGTATTTCAGAGAACATCATGTAATTGATAATATTGATATTATAATTTTGTGTATATAATAATTAAACGACTCAATAATGAGAATGCTCAATATTCGTTATATCCAGCAACAAATAGTATAATGGCTAACATAAAAAAATCATATAGATATAGTCCATCGAAAAAAAGAGACCTATCTGTTTTTTTTTATAGCACGTGCGTAGAGAGCAATCGTCATTTTCACTGAAATGCTGAAAGTTATATAAAAATTGGATTTAGTTAAATCAATCAAATTTGCATAAAAACGCTTTTGCATAAAAACGTATTAACAATTAAAGCTGTCCTTAAATATTTCTCTGCGCATGTGTGATTAGAACGAGATATGGGTCTGTCATCTTCCCTCTTTTATTATTTGTTGGACACTCGCACTCATAGGCCTGCCTATGGCTCCCGTACTCTATGTATAATATCTATGAATAAATAAGTAAAAAAAATATTGATTAGTTGACTCTAATTAATATTTTTAAAGAATGGTCACACTAATATGGAGCTGTCAATCATTGCTCACACGCCCGTCCGTGCTTTGTCTTGCATCTCTTTCGCTCTGTGGGTTGTTGGCTTAGCGAGAAAAAGATAAATAGTATGTTCATTGTTTTGATATTTGATGTCTGCCAGAGAAAAAATCGAACTCGAATTTTCGAAGAAACATCGGGAAATGTAATCTAGCGAATTTGTTATTACATGAGTAAACATTACAATTATAGTATTTTATTTCGCATCGGTGTGTTAAAAGGTGGTTTTTCGTCTTAAATTCTATTAACATAACAGAAAATGGATTTGCTAAATCTGCCCGTTGTAATGATCGAGAATATATTATCATTTCTGTCCTACGATGAAATTGCTAGGAACAGACTGGTAAGTTCGTTTTATTTATAGAAATGACTGTTATTTTAACTACTGCAGTCTTCATCCTATCCTGCAACAGCAATTAGATGCGACGCACATCAACTCTGTTAAAATCTTTTCCGAATATAGTAAACTATTTGAATTGCAATCTCCATTTATGTAATATCTTATACTAATATAAAAATTACATTATGTACAAGTATAATCAGTGAATGTTTAAATTGTATTAAATGTATAGGAAATACTTTTTCAGGCATTTCATATAAATGTATTATAAATATAAAATATTACGATTGAAAAAATGGGGATAAAATTTTGTAACAAAACAGTTATAATTTTTAGGTGTAAAATTCTTATTATTATGAAATTATAGTTATAGTAATTACCAAAAACATAATCCTTACTATTATAATTATCACTCTTATTATGATGCAATCTCTTGTTTGTGACTCCATTTTATAATTTCATTTTATTTAATTGCACAGAAATGTGCAACATAATTATCCATCTGAAAATGTATTGACTTGTCTGAGCAAATCCAAATTGTAAAGGGATCATTTTACAAAGTAAAAATTGGACAACAATTAAATTTATTACTTCACATACTAAAATTTATTATGTGGTATTCACTTATTATCTGTTGAATGTATCTGGATCACAGATATATTTTCTTTTCTTAATAATGTTATGCAACAGAAGCATCATTGAATACTTCGTCTGTGGAATACACCTCTACTGTACATTACAAGACATAGCATGTTCGTGGCTTGTACACACCTGTTGTTTATGTAGAAATCTATATGGATCATGAGTGAACACAGGTGCTATATTTACATGGGTGCTATAAGACTGCGAGCGGAATCAACTTCTGTGATCTATAGATGTTACATGAATGCTTAAAAAATACAATGTTTCTGTGTGGGCACATCTCCGGTCTAGAGAAAACAGCTCCAGCTTAGTGTCACTGACTCAGTATAATATATGAGGACCACAATGGAAATGTTAAAATTAGTTAGATACTTGCTATAGATTGCTACTCCTGAGGACTAAGATGGTTGTCTCACTTGTGATTGAGCTGGGTAATATATGTTACAGTCGTGAGGTTTTGCACAATGAAATGCCGAGATAATATTAATGCACTTAGTATATTTTACGGACAGAGTAACGTCCTACCCACTGTTTGTATCTCGAATGCCCTTTAATAATCTGTTACCCTCTTTATATAGTTTTATCATTGATAGTCAAATATTGACTAATTACATTTAAAATTGCTAAATTAATACAAAGGTAAAAAATAATACTAATTAATAATTATTAATTAATATTAATTAATATTAATTAATATTAATAATTATAATGTATAGATCAACTACAATATACCATATCTGTTGTGGGACTATTGAGTAGTTTGT
>DWON01007255.1:0-13099 GCA_018251015.1 Phocides pigmalion okeechobee
TGGAGGCGACCATCTTAGTCCTCAAGAGTAGGAACGCATCCGCGTCCATCCTTAAACAGAACTTCTGTTCTATTTGAAATTGGACGTGGTTATCCATGGGCTGCAGTGACCACTTAACATCAGGAGGCCCGCATGCTCCTTTCTTACTCTTATATAATAAAAAAAATCCGACCTCGCCAGAAGTTACTGTATTTCGTTCACACCAATGGTCTATGCACCAATCGAGTTATTTTAATATTTATGCTCATATTGACTTTTCTTCATGTATTAGTATTCTGTTTTGTGTTTTAATTAACAATATTGTATGGACATCAATGTCTTTGGTTTTCACAATCGCAATACATACATATATTTATCCCGTGGTCTCGAATAGGTCGTGTAAATAAACTATAAGTTTTTCCTTTTTTGTTTAAATAAAGTTAATATTTCAAGTACAATGACTGCAATCAAACTACCATTTTAACTATGACTAAAGCAATTAATGCGTGTGAGGTCGAATTGCGAAAATAGGATGCCCTGATCATAATCTCAGATGGTCGCTGTAACGCGCAGGCTATTATTTTGTTTTGTTTATCAAACGAATCCTCGCCATTTTTTATGAATCCAACGATTTTTTACGGCCCGGTCGATTTTCTTCTCATATGATTAAAATACTATAATCTATAAGGGGGACTTTGTTTTATAAATATTATAAAACAAAGTCCCCCGTCGCGTTTGTCTGTCTATTCGCGATAAACTGAAAAAAGTACTGGACGGATTTTCTCACAGTTTTCTACTACTACAAGGTCGAGTGATTCCTGAGGAGGGTTTCGGTGCATAATAAGTTAAGTTTTTTTTTGTAAATTAGTCGAGAAATCAAATAATGACTGGATGTATAAAATAAAAGCGGAGGAAGTAGCGGGCACAACTAATAAATAATAAATGCAAAATATCCAATGCTTAACTTCTCAAAATCACGTGGTTTTTAGAAAATAGTAGGTTTTCATTTTACCGGATATACCCTTCGTGAGCTAGCTTTCTTAAGTCCATCAATGGCAGAATGCTTTTATAATATTTATCAATTCTTTAACCTTATTAAGCCAATAAAATTAATTTACTGATTAATTGATTGATTCATTCATTCATAGCTGAGTATTTCCAGAATATTCTAATTATTTTCTTTACAAATTTTATTCTGGTCATTGATAGTAACTACTGCAGATATATACAAATTGTACAAAAAACAGTTTAATCACTAAATAGTCTATGTAATACTACTAAAGTAGATGTAGCAACTGAGATCGACTACAGCTTTTTTTGACCCCTAGTTTTTATAACGTTTGTTTGTGGCTATAATCTCTTCTAGTAGGTAGACTGCATGTTCGTTTATTTTTCTTATTCAAAACGAATAAAATGTCAAATCAATGGCTTTCTTATCTTTAATTACTGCTAATATACTAAATAGCTAAACACTGCATTTATATTACTGTCCCTGGGATGAGTTCTCATAAAGCTGGTAACATTACCTCGATGAATAGCCAAGAAAAACTAAACGTAAGGTAGATCGATTAATCTATCATTAGCACCTGTCACCAGTTTCCCCCTTCACCGCAGTTTCGTCGTGACCACGATCCATGCTATTAGTTCGAAATATCGGCAATCAAAAATCATCAGTCGTGAGGACACGGTACTTAGTAAAATATATAAATTCCGTATTGATATTAGTTTAAAATATGTGCCAAGCTAATTCTTTGACTGAGGTGCCAGCTCTCTGGTCATTCGGTGAATCTGTCAACCACTTAGACAGACGCTTGATTTAATACTTAGGTACTTAATTTAAATAACTTATTTACGCATGTACCATTTGATATGTTATTTACATATTTATTTAAGGTTTCACTCTCCGTGTCCTCGCGAAACGGAAGTATTTTTTCTAAATTCTGACATTACTTTTTATTTTTCACGAACTTTGCATGCCAACATACCGTTTACGATAAAGGTTATGTTACATTACTATGTACCATGTCTAAAAGCAATGTAAATATTAATTGCAATCCAGCTTACTTTTGTTTACCTTCTAACAAGGTCTGGCAATTAGCTCTGCTGCATTCTGGAATTGTTAGTTTTTACACTAGAAAACTTTTTGTCCAGGATAAAGTCTCTAATTTAAAATTAATAATAATAAACATACAGGCCACTTCCATACAGGCCAGATGTTTAATGCTTGCTACAACTTCAAACAGTACTAAGTTCTACCCGAAATCGTTCGTTTTGCTCCTCTTGAGGACTAAGATTGCCCGTCATCTAAGTGTACTTGGCCAGCGTACTTCCAAACAAATGCTTCGTGGCAGATTATAAGAACTATTGTGATAGACTTGGGCAAACTACAGTTAAGTATTACGTTTAATTTACATGAAAAAATATTAAACTTAGGTTAGAGAGACCATATGATATTGTGGCTTGCATGCTTGTTTGGTACTTTTTATAGGCTTAGGCTATATTTTCTACGTTGGCAAGTGCCAATTAGTTGGCTTCACCTTTGAGTTACTTTGACTTAGTTTGACTTAACGACTGTCTTCCTTTACCGGTAAATCAGGCGATAATTAATTTGTAATACGCATATTACTTCAAAAAATCGGATATACATCTAGACTCGCCTAGGACTCGAACCCCAGCCATCCCATATGAGAAATCCTTCGTCTAACCGTTACATTATCACAGCATCACTCAGCTCTATATAATTTTCGCTACATTCAGTGTCGGGCATAATCTCGACGGCAACTGGCACCGGGACCCTAATTGCCTATTATCGTCTCATCTCCGCATCCCGGTTCGCACGCTCTGAAAAGTCCAACACCGCAACAAAGGTGCTAAACCACCTTGCTAACCACATAATCGTTGATTGTTCGAATGTAGGCCCCCACCGTCATTTAGAGCACACTGCATTAGGATTCCAAAACCATGCATTAGTGTCCAAATATGGAATTGAAAGTGTCATTAGGAGTAGTGGTTTTTAACTCATATATTGTTCGGTGTTTACAGATTCAAAATCACATATTATTAAATAGTAGCTATGAAATACGTTTTCTCCCTCGATCAGAAATTATTACTACGTCACACCGCGTTTTCATACGTTCTTTGTACGTGTTATTACCTAAAGTTTTCCAGGTACTTGCTTAGCTGCTAAGAATTGGTTTGGAGCTAATATCATTGCGGAATTTATACATTTCACTACGATAGTTTTAGATTTTACTCTCGTGAGTACTCGGTACAGTTGAAGGTGGGAAAACTATAATTCGATCGAGGAGGTACCACCGCCGCCCTCATAATACGCCGTAAAGCATAACTTGTGTTTCGATTGGAGAGATGCAGTTGCAGGCTATACATTAAAGCGAGGCGACCATCTTAGTTTTCAGGAGTAACAACGTGTCTATGTTCGAGCTCAGATAAGATTTCAGACGTGTTTGTGGTTGTACGTGGATGTCGATGGACTGCGACTACTTAACATCAGGTGGTTTGCGTGCTCGTTTCCTACCCTTGTCACATAAAAAAACATCGTAAAATGTACCCCTAAGAAATGTTGTTTAATGTTAAGTATGACTATACGTATCATATACGAAAATAAATGTCAAATCTATCTGGTAGTTCCAGAAATTACATCATTAAAGCAAGGTAATAAACTCTTCAACTTTTTTTGGTTGGTTTATTACCATTGATAACTTTTAACGACCCCCAAAAGGACAAGATTCTTAATTTTTATGTAAGGTAAGGAATAAAAACCTACAGCTCATCTGATTGTAGAAATTAACGTAACAAAAGAGAATTCAGTACAACTGATAGCTGTTACTGCTACTCTTGAACATCTGTAACCATTTTTATATACCGCACGATGACTTTATACAGTCCGACCGATCTGAAGTTGAACACATGAATCATGAATCACAACGCAGAAATGCCGGTGGCGGTGGAACCGCTAAGTAGAGCTATGAAGAGTTCTTCCACCAAGATTTATATATCATCGTTCGTAGCTCTACGGGGCTATCATATCCGATATGCCAGCCCCACAGAGCTATGAACGCTCTGTTACGCTGCTCGCTCGGTTAAAACCTCATTATCATAAAAGAACCACCAACTCTAACTATCGCTCTCTTTACCACACAATCGCTGATTGTACGTATGTAGGCTTGTATGACGCATCAACTTGTGATCATTCAGAGCATTAACTTATTACATATGTGTATATAATAATAATCATTTATTTCAGACATAGTCCATAATGTGTTAGTAATTACAGTAAACTTAAAACTACGTAAAATATGGGATTCCTGACTAAAAATAACAACACGACATTCTTACAGAAGTGAAGTGATAGGAAGAATAAGGTTTTAAAGTGAATTAGAAAAATTAAAGTAAATATAAGTTTTTCTCTTAAACACATAAAATTATAGCAGTATCCACAAAGACAGATGTCACATAATTTGCATTGTAAATTACTATCTAGAACGTGATCTAGGATCAGGGTTTATGACCAATTCTCTCCTGTTTGATGTATTTGACGAGTTACGACAATTGTCGAAATGTACATCTGGCTAGTGATACATCTTCCATCTATAATACTAAATTGCATCTATACTTTAGCATTCAGGGGGCAACGCATAATACGATGTGCTGCAAGAACTCTACGTCTGTTTGTAGTTCTTTATCCATGAAGAGTCCATGGGCAGCAGAGACATTGCATTAGAGGAACTCCATGTTTGTCTGCTACATCAATTTCCTAATATAATTATAATGTTGAATATCCTTTAATACATGTAATAGTTGCAAAATTATTATCATAATGATGGAATCACTGCGTGCGTCCGTATATGATCGTATGCAATAACCTTATCGCTCAAGCGGCGATCTTTTCCAGCCAACTTACCTGAACGTATACGTGTAACTTACGTGAAAACCAGAAGAGGAAAGTAGGGCAGCATGTATATTTTGAATGATATGGGAGAAATATGGCTCAACCGGGAGGTACAGCCGCCGCTCTCATGATCTGTCGTAAAGCATTACTTGCGTTTCGGTTGGAGAGTTGCGGTTGCCGGCAAGCTTTTGAAGCCTTTGAAGCGAGGGATACATCTTAGTCGTCAGGAGTAGCAACGTATCTACGTTCACGCTCAAATAGGATTATAGTCGTATTTGTGGTCGTACGTAGATGTCTATGGGCTTCGACTACATGTCACTATATTTTATACATGTTAAGCAAATCATTTCAAATGTACATCATATTATAAGAATATGCTTTTTGCATTTAATTATTACCGATATTTCGAACCAGTTGCATGGCTCGTGGTCACGGCTAAACTCCGACCATCGCAGTAAAAATAGTTAATCGTAAGAACATGTTACATAATGAAGATGATATTATTTTAATATCATATTCAATTGCCGTTCTAATGTAAGGACACTACTGTTAGGATATCTTTGCAATGTACGACAAATGTAACTTGACGTTTCTTTTGCAGAGAAACAGCAACGCAACGGGGCGCGGCAAGCGGTTTACCTTCCAGTCCACGGTACGCCAGCTGGAGAGGCGGCGATTAGCAGAGAAATTGTCCAAGGAAGCCGACCTGAAGGAGCAACAGAGACGCACCGAGCTGGAGGCCATGAGACGGTTAGAAGATTCGTTAATAAATAACATACAAATATGGTCTATATGAGATGATATGGGATAGCATCAATGGGTATATAGAGCCTAAATTATACGTACTTTCGTGCACTTGAGGCATTAAGTATACAGTGTTGGGTGCTACTGATAAATGGCAGTAGTTAAATATACTGGCTTTGTGACAACATCTTTGCCAATCTGTATTGGACCAATATGGAGTATGGTTTCATTATCGTCGTGGATGAACACATTTCATGACGAGTAAAATGTTCTGACGATTGCAATTTCGCAGTGACAAGGACCCGTTCAGCGGGCACACAAGTTGGCATACAATCAGAACAAAAGTACTTGTAAATTCTGTATTGAAGTAATGGACTACGGTTTAGCCTCCCTCCAATGTACAAAGAGATTAATGCCCAGAGACAAAAAATCAAATGGGTTGTAGTCAACATGTGATGTGAGCGTAGGGCTGGCTTTTTTTTAAATCAATCAGACAAGAAACGTAATCTACTTTCAGTTTTACAGAAAATGAAGGAAGATATTTTTCACATTTACTTTCCACGATTAATTGAATCACTGATAATGGTTTTGTTCACAGAGTGGAGGAGGAATTCCAGAGGAAGCGTGCGAGAGAGAAGGCGAGTATCAGGCAGCAGTTGCGGCTTGTCAGCAGCGGCGCATCCAGCATGCCGTCGGCTACCCACCTCAATAAGGTATCTACTATTCTACTATTTTAGAACTCTTTAAATTTTTTGATCTTTTATAAGTAGGAAAGTAGCAAATAAACGCGCATGTCATATCAAGGCATGGCATGGTAGAATAGCGCTTCAACCGGGGAGGTACCACCGCCACCCTCATAATCCACCGTAAAGCAGTTCTTATGTTTCGGGTGGAGAGGTGCAGTTGCCTACTACATTTATAGGCGAAGCGACCGTCCCAGTCTTCAAGAGTAGCAACGCATATTTACACGACGTCAGACAGAACCTTAGTCTTGTTTGAAGTTGGACGTATATTTATGTCCACGGGCTACAGAGACCATTTAACATCAAATGTCCTGCCAGCTCGTTTTGCACCTTTTTCAATAAATATGTAAGTAGTAATGTAGTGTTAAGGCGTCCGACAAACATAACAGACGTTTTATCTTTTTTCTTTTATGTGAGTAGATTAACCAATAAGCATAGAAGCAACCTCATATTAAATAGTCCCTAAAACTTGTTGACATCCACATCTAATCTCAAATACGACTGAGATTCAATCTGTTACTGCGTGTTTTGTTATTCCTAAGGCATGGTCACCTCATCAATCAAACCTTGTCAATTTGGTCAATCACACCTTTTATATAACATACAACAAAGTCTATCTGTCGGTACAACAAACAGACTTTGATGAAATGAACGAATGTAATCATAATGACTTCAGGCGAGAGATGAGCCGGACGGCTCGTGCAGAGACTCGCCGACCGCGGACAGGAACAGGGACGGCCGCCAACGGCACAGCAACGCCTCGTCTGAGGTTAGCGGCAGAAGTAAGAGTACGACTCCGGTAAGTGCACATTGTTTAGATTTTTATTCTTATTCAATATCTAATTGAATTGAATCTAATTGGCTGGAGCTGCGACGGAGGCTGCGGAAGAATCCAAGCGGTACAAACAATTCCAAGAGAAGAGGGCTGGTTCATTATTGTTTTAATTCGTAATTATCATATTGTTGAACACAGAAGTCCCACTCTTTAGTTGAATCTCTCTAACCAAGGCCATATAAGCTTTTTGGCGAATAGAAGAAAGGACGGTGGTGGTAACGCCCCGGTGGTACTGATTCCGGTAGTAAGCAAGTGTGTGTTGCAGATCCGGTGCGTGGAGCTGTCGGAGTGGCGGTCGGAGGGCGCGCGCGTGTACCGCGACTGGCCCGCCGCGCCGCCGCACACGCACCCGCCCGCCACCGCGCGCATGCCCATGTCGCACGCACGTGAGTATGCACTTGTATGTAAACCTTCAGTGCCGCCCTCTTGTGGGCTAACTAGTCAAACAACATTTCACTTGTGGGCAAACTAATAGAACAATAAAAATCTTTCACTTAATCAAAAAAATAATGTTTTTTTTTTTTTATTTTGTAAAAAGCTTTCAACGGAACCCAGTAACGTGGGAAAAACATTTGGTTATATGAGATTACCGCCCACTAAAAGCCTCTCGCTGTTCTCTAACTGTGTTTTACAGAAAACCAGGATTCCTAATGAACGTGACTGTTCCCCAACATGATACCTCAATCGAGCACGTCTTTTGATTACGTCGTTGTGGGACCACTCATACCGATGTCCTTCCCGGGAACTATACGACATAGCGGTTCGAGCTCCCATTCTTACTGCTCCCAAAAACCCTCCCCCTATTACGACAAGCTAGAGCCCTATTCTTATCCCAAGCTACAGGGACTGAAGTGTAAACGAGACAAGCTATTTACCATTGGCTAGATGTCGCCGTGTCGGTCGGTTAGTGTCACAAGGTCGCGGCCGATGTACGATACACCATTATGTGCATCCGGTACACCTATTGTTTGTATTAATACCTATTACCTTCTGAATATATCACAGCATATGACCCAGTCTACTATACGTATATTATATTGGATATTATATATAACTTACATAAAGGTTTTGGGAACTATCATATTTATGTTCGTCTACATTATTTTTATACATATATTTTTAACTTCGTTTAATTTATTCAGTTTTTGGTCAATATCTCGGGTATAAAGACGTCGTTAAACGCCACTTACACGCATGCGATATAGCAGTGAACTCGTGGGAGCGGTTAGCGCAAAATAGGCGTAGTGGCGACGAGTAGTCAAGTCAAGTACTTTTATTTTGAATGTAATCGTCTTAAAGACCTAGATACTAAGCGCCAAATACGCAAATCCCGCCCTAAACCCTCCTACAAATATACATATAACCAGAATGGGCAATTGCACTGACCTTCATGCGACCAAACTTTTAAAACAAAGTTTGGTTTCGCCAGCCATCTTAGAGCGCACGCCAGGCGCTAGCAGCGGGGCGCCATAGACGGACACGTCTTGGATTTCATCATTAATTTATACTCAGGATATATTATACTCAAGTAACTTATTTGATTTTAAAAATTCCATGTTCTTTTAAGGTTTTCTTGAATGCATTTCTTATTAATTAGATTACAAAACGGTTTAACTTGCCATGCGTACATTCCTCTCTCGTGTCCCTGAAATAAACGATGTTTCGTCTGGATCATATTCTCAATAAATATACAGAAATCCTAGTTCAAGTTTGATTAAACCTGATGTTCAACTTGTTTTTTAAGAAATCATACTAACAAACGAGCGTGTATGTCGTCTGATGTTAAATGGCCTCTGCAACCCATGGACAACTACGTCCAACCTCAAACAGGACTCTCTGAACTGAAGTCTTATCTGATCGTGTACATCGGTGCGTTCCTCCTCCTCAGGATCGACATGGTTGGTCCTCCAATGGAAATGAGTTTGTTCACGGCGGAGTATGAGGGCAATGGTTACCACCATTGTTAGTCTGAACTGTAAGACTAACAATCGGTCAGCAATCAGTTGATATTGACAAGGATTCAGCAAATATAGCAGTCGATACAATACATTTCATTTTAAAATCGTAGACAGCTGATCAGTCGTAAGAAGTTTTCAAAGGAAACTCATGAAAATATGATATTAAACTAACATCATAGTAATCAAAATATTTCACCACTTTTAATAAGTTCGGAATGTTATGAGTAATTCAAGAAATATTTCAATCATCGATCAATTACAGTAGAAGCATTAGCAAACATGTGGGCGCAACTGACCTTGCGGTCGGTGTCATTGTCGGTGCATTAAATTAATTACTGTACATCAGTGCTTCGTCGTTATAATCAATGGTATTTTAATGTTCGAAATAGTTTTAAATTAGCAAGATAGTAGGAGGGTACGACCGGGAAGATACCAGCGGTGCTCTCATGATCCGCCGTAAAACGTTTCTTGTTATTCGGTTCGGCGTGCATGCATGACTGCAGGACTTGAGCCCAACTTTACCTGACTTTAGTTTATTTGCAATTTACATACACTGTTTCTGAATCTCCCTTTTTCCCTACGTCATATTAATCAAATCACGATTAAAGCTTTTTAATACCAATATTTCGAAACATGGTTCGTAGTCATGACAAAACAGTGAATTTTGGTTAGTTTTAATTATTATATGATAAAATATATTAACTACGCGATAATATTAGTCTCAATTAATTCAACATTCCTTGCACTATGTAGCGGAGGGCGAAGCCTTCAGCGGCAGTCCGCGCTCGGACAACTACCGGCTGGAGTTCGCCCGCGGGCGCTCGCCGCGCTCGCCGCGCACGCCGCGCGCGCCGCGCCTGCTGCCGCGCCAGCCCTCCTCCTCGGGCTCCGAGCTGTCCCTCCGCCAGCCCATCAAGATCAGGTGACGCATACTAACGCGCTTTTGTATTCACGGAGATCACGTCAGTCATCGTGGACTACACGCCATTATTTTGTAGTTCACGAGCCAGGTCACAAATCACGTTTCCTATGATTATGATACCTCATAAAATGCTTCAGAGATATATGAAGCCTCGAGAATGCCAGCTCCAATGCAAGCACGGATCTTGAAATGTAATGACCAACCACGCACGTAAAAAAAATTGCGTACATAGAGGCAGCCTCTACCGTTGACGTTGACGACGCTTCATGATACACGTTTCATAAGCATATACTAAAGCTTCTAGAGGTCTTTACGTATTACTGTCTGAGAGGAAATTTGTCATGAAAAAACTTTAATTTTTTTGAATCCACAAAGAATTATCGAGTTATCAACTCTAAATTGAAATATTGATCGTTCAACAAATCCAATTTATAATGTCTTTAAAACATTTAAATAATCAACTTACTTATCTCCGTGAATATGGCTTATGACTCATATCATCACTGGAAACCCAATAATATTAAAACGCCAAAAGGCCATTTTACAGCGACTTACAGATTTTGTGGCACAAACGCGCCTAAGCCTAACTTTTTACACATCCAAATACAGATACAACAAAATTATCTTGTATTATTACCTATGTACTACTAATAAACTGATTTTGTTCATATTTCTTGTAATTCTGGAGAGAGCTGACGAATTTGGCCAAAATAGCGTTTTAGTAATATCGGCTTTCCAGTCATGCTATACGATTACTATGTAGTATTGGAAGTGTAGTTTTAGTATTGTATGCCTTGAGATTGGCTACCTTGTTTGGTCGCCCTGCTTTGTTTTTGTTGCTAGTCATGGTACTATTAAAATAATATTGTTTAAGTAGTGCTTATTTGACAAAATCTTTAAACATATATGATTAGAATCTAATATTATTGCGGAATTTATACGTTTTTCTAAGTAATGGGTATTCATGATTAACGATTTTTTGTAGACATCAAGAAATGGATAAAAAAATTATATATTGACATGCTATGCTCTATAAGTAATTAATTTCACCAAGGACTTTTTCATGTGAAAAGAGTAGCAAGCGAGCGTGCAGGCCACTTGATGTTAAGTAGTTGCAATTCATAGAAATTCATAGACAACCTCAAACTAGACTGAAGTCCTAGCCGAGATCGTACGTGGATCAGTTGCTACTCCTGAGGACTGAGATGCTCACCTCGCTTTTAAGTGTAGCCTCAAACGGAATTCTCCAACCGAAACACAACAGTTGCTCTACGGTGACTGACGACGGCTCTGGTGGTACCTAACCGGTCGAGCTCTAGTTCTACCAATTATCGAATGTATCTACTGGATATCTATGATCTATGAATCTATGGTCATCATAGAATATTTTGACAGCATGCATTATAAAAGTAATATTTTGATCACAGATTTAATTAAGTATAAATATTTGCTCTTGATAATATAATGTTGAAAACGTCATATTTGCAGTAAAAAAATGAATATTTGCATGGATTTTATATAAAGTTATTAATTTGCTACAATATAAAGAGTTAACATTGATCAGCTTCTGAACTTATTTGTTGGTAAAACTACCCCCCAAAAATGGCTATTCCCAGGTAGTTAAGTACGATAACAAATTGTTTATGTTCCAAGGTGGTGATCCAGTAGTGCTTATAACCCTAACCGCCTTACCACGGACAAGGTGAGTGCTTCGGCTTATTTTAATCTGTATTCTAGATAATTAATAATAATTTGTATACGCTTTAATTGAAACTGCATGATTTCTGAAGCTAGACTGAAAAATGGTGTGATTAGTTCAAATCTATGTAATTGCATGAATAAACGTTAGTGGGTTTAAATTGTAGATTGTATATATTTATTTATGAAAATTAAAAGTATAGTTATTAATTAGTATTTTGGCGAAACTCGTATCGTGACGATCTATACGTTTCCGGGCTAACAGAGATGTCACTGATAAATTAGATTATATTCTGGGTCTGGGTGTTTATGTATTTATGTGTCCATGGCATCAACGATAGTCCTAGTGTGAGGTTATGCGTGTAGAAAACTATTAACTTTGAGTAATTTACATCAATTGTTATGTTTTTCTACCGTTTAATGACAATTTTCAGGTTATAGTACATCTTGTCCTTTTTTTATTATTAAGGATTGAATTGGTTATTTATTTAAATTCTTACATTTACGTTAAACTTAAACATATCGCTCGCGTAGTAATATATTGGCACATCTACAAAAAAGTTGAAACATTATACTGTCTAGTTCAAAGTTTATAATTTATTTGTCAAAATGGTATACCGCTAGTTTACATAATAAGACCAGTGATTCAATATTGTCGTCAAATAAATTCATACTTTATTTTAACACTCACTGCGGCGATTATAAATTAGAGCGGTTCAGCCTTGCGGGAGGCGACACTAAACTGGAGCTTATGTCTATAGACTAAAGACGCGTCGACAATTCACTAAAATATTGTATTTTTCGCAACTGTGTATCATCTACGAATATACAGACGTAATGTCACAAAATGTAGATGTGTCAGTATATTAGTATGTGAGCGAATGCTGACGGTGTGGGTCCGGCGCAGCGAGGCGGGCGGCGCGCTGGCCGAGCCCGCCATCGTGCCCACGGAGGGTGGCGGGGCGCGTGCGCGCGCGCCCCCCGGCGCCGCGGCCTTTCCGGCCTCCGCGGGGGGGGCCGGGGCCCGCGGGCGGGCCCGCCGCGCCCGCCGTGCCCACTCGCTGAGCGCGCGCCGCGCCGCACACACGTCTCATCCTGCGCTCCGGACTTTATCACATAATAAATCATTAAAAATATTGACTGCTATTATTACACGTTAAAAAGGTTTCGATAGACATTCCTGTTATTCCAGTTGAATGATAATGTAGAAAATTGTAACATTCTCGTTTATATGTAATAAGATTTTGGTTATTTTGAAAAGAGATTGAAATTATGTAACATTTATTATTAATATTCCATATTTTTGAATGT
>DWON01007256.1:0-13098 GCA_018251015.1 Phocides pigmalion okeechobee
CTCTTAATTTCCCACTGTTGGGTATGGGCTTCAGAAGACGCAATCACATTGCATCAATGCGGGTTAGAAACGTATTTGATACTTATATTATATTTATTTATTGTACACATACATACATATGTGAATTGTTAACATAAAAAGTTACAAGGTATTTTGTACAATTTAGAGTCGAAATCAAATTGAAATGTAGCCTATTGGACAAAATGAAACAAAATAGATATTCTGGATGAAAACGAAGTTTATCATAAAAGTTTTATATCACAGAAGTTTCGTGTAGTACTGGAACTATCTTTAGTTTTGGTGTATTCTTTAGCAGCAGGATTGAAACGGCGCAATGTCATCGTGGTTCGGTGGCAAATTAGTTTGTGAAGTCTTCATTCATTACAACTAAGTTGTGTGGTCTAACTAAAGCGAGTAGTCAGACGACTCGGTTCTATGTAGTAGCTATAACGAAGCTCAATATTGAATTTAATATTAATTCCCTAATTGCTTAACTTTTAGCCTGTCATCTTAAGACGTACCTAATTAATTAACATACAAAGTCGAGGCATATAATGTTTTGGTACGATGTTTAGAGTAAATTTATAAAAAGTCAAGGTTCATCGGAGTGCATATAAGGTTACTTACACGAATTTATTACAGTTTCATTCAGTTGTTTTAAAAAAATATGTGAGTGAAATGTGTGTTGTAACAAGTATTAATCAGTTGCTTTGCCCTCCATATGTAAGCTTAAACGTCTGCTAAAAACTGCAAAAGAATACACAATTTGAGAAAAAAATGGATTAAGAAGTCAGCTGTAATTTCTGAGTACCAATATTATATAACGTGATAATATATATGCTGTAATGAAATCAGAGATACAGACACTTTGTGTGCAAAATTTGAGACAGAGTAAATAGAAGAATAACATTAAGAAACTGGCTATATTTCAGTTCGAATATAATAGAATGGATTTTTATTTTAAGTTTTGTTTATCCCACTGCTGAGAAAAGGCCTTCTGCACAACTATGAGAAGTCTAGAGCATATTCTACCGTGCTGCCCCAATGTGGTACATATGCAAGATAGAAGAAAGGTAATTCATCTGTTGGATTTTAAACCACCCTTAGAACATTCTAATTGGTTTAATGACTTATTTATTAAAAAGAAGGGACAAAACTTAACATGCACTGTGCAGCACGAAAGCACGCATAATTTTTTGCCACTTGTAGTCACCCGTCCAATTCACAGCCGCGCTCAACGTTATTTCACTTTTTCGATCTTGTTTTTCTATACTTATATTTTCAAATCGTATACATAGGTACTAACCATTGGACTTAACTCGTTTGATTTTATACCAATTGTCATAACTGAAATTTAATAAATTTCGTTAAATATCAAATTGTCTGAAGTTTACTTTGAAAGTTAATAATTACTTTCTAATTAACTTTAAATGATATTTAACTCCTTTGCTTGATAACATCGTGTTTCAGAATTAGTTACGGCAAAAATTACGAAAACTTCTAAATTAACTTATTAACCTATACAAATAGATTACAACATACATTAAGGCAAAACTACTAACGGCATTATCATATACATAGATAACATACATAAAATTTGCCGTGATAAGTATCACAAAGTTCATGTAAATAAAATAATAAAAGGACTCGTATTAAAAGTGGAACGTAGGCTTAGTGGGCGTTTGACTTATCTTCAAAGATTGCTTCACTTAAAAAAGTGCTCAGAAACCACTACTTGCTTCACTGTGGAATTTATTCATCGAGGATTATGAGGTCTGTAATAATGTCAAGATTTCGTTAAAACTAGTTATTATTTTTAAAAAGTACATATCATAGATGTGTCTGCCTGGTTCTTACTCTGAAACCTTAGATGAAAGGTATTTTATCAATATGCTTATATTTAAACTTATTTAGCAAAGAAACTCAGGGTCTGATAACGCTGTAATTATCTGCGATATTTTATTATGATTGTTAAGTTTAGCAGTTTGCTCGTTATTGAGGTGAACTTCCTTAGCAGAGGCCTTAACTTCATTGACTGCTATCGTAGTTCTGTTAACAGAATTATTCCACGATAAAACTGGGAATAAACTCCTCATTTTATGTCCAGTTGCAAGACACAGCGATCTCCCCACAACTGGAACAAGTCTTAATCACACTTATCGACAATGTGGATTGATGGATGGAGATTGGTCTACTTAACAAAGAAATAAATCGGCAATTCTAGGGTATGTACAATACACATATAAAAGAAATATGACACAATGTAAGTATAGTGTCAAATATTTATAGTAAGTTTTGTGCTTTAAAAGGGAGATATCAAGTTTTATTACATAGTGACGTAATACACAAATAAGGGAATTTACAGAAAGATTCTCATCAGAGTGACAGCGGCGTGTACTAATTAGGTCAAGCGCGAGCTGCGCAGTCTAGCCGCGCTGCTCTTAATGAACTTCTCTAACGAAACAAGTTTTTTAGCACTATTGTGCGGACAAAGGGTGAAAAGAGGTTTTAATTACGATTGCCGTATCCATACGTATGCGGGTCAACCGCTATTAGATGATGCTAGGTTATCAAGACGCATTATACCGATATCCTTTCTAAAATGTATAAAAGAAAGGTAAAGGTATTCACTACCGCGCTGGAACGTTTGTTTTTATATTTTACTATACTCATTATATAAAAATACATATCGGTATTATAATGATGGGATATTGATTAAAAAGGCTACTATGATAGTAATGCCATAACATTTTTTTAAATATCCTAGTCTCAAAAGTATGTATATGTTAAACATTTGGAATGAAACAAAGTGATTGCCATATTTTATATAGCCCAAATAATATTTGTCATGATTATATTACCAAGGCGCCAGAAACGGAAATCGGAGCATCTAAAACATAAATTACGCTTAGCGTTTTCAAGATAAAAATTATCCCATCTTCGGCTAAAGCGTTACAAATCCACAACAATCTTCCTACCAATTTCTCTTTGGATCTTAGATTTTATGCTCGAACTTTTCCATTAAGATTTGGGTGTAGCTACCTACTTAAATTCCGTTTAGGGTAATAAGACCAATAAATTAATTATTTCCATATGCGCGAAATAGAATTATGATTTAAAGGTAACAGAATTTCCTCTGTAATTGCTGAAATGCTATAGCATTTTTTTTTGCTTCGTAGGTTCATTTAAATTCCTGTTTCATAATAAAGGGCACCTAACGAAAATCAGTTTGATGTGATGTAGTTCTTAGTGAAAGCATTTCATCTGTGTTTGTAATTCTACTGAACAGGGGTAAAGTACTTATTTAATGTTATTTTTGTTATCAATTAATATTATTATATAAAGCCTTAGTCAATCGATTATAGCTATACACTTCAGTTCTTCTTAAGTACCTAGTTACTGTAATCTTTATCTGAACATTATTTGACAGAATTCCTACATGACCTCTATTGCAGATTCTGTTCAATATAATTTGAATGTCACCCACTACGCCATTCAACCTCAGTAGGAAACCCAGCTGATAACAGGTAGGTGTAGTGTAATGTGTATCTACATGTACCAAATATTTTAACCTAACAGCCCTGACCAGAGATACCTGCCGTATATCAAACGGTCCGCTTTTAATCTCGCAAGCCCTATTTATTTACATTTATTTCAAAGATATTTTCCCACCGGAATTTCTCCCATGGAATTGGTAACATTTCCCGCATTTAGCTGATTTGTGCTACGGTGTTATTGTGAGCGGTTTTAAGGAACAAAGCAAATGAAATATTCCGAGCTCCTCAGAACGCGACAGTGATAAATAATTTAAGACACTCAAACAAAACAGGAACGATTTAAACACACTTTTAAGGATATCAAAACGTTCATAAAATGGCAGACAATGTATCTATTTGAGGGATAGTTGTATTATTACGAGATATTTGTAATGGTTGTATATAATATAGACATTTGTATTTTACATGACTGCGTGGTTTTGTGACATATTTAAATCGCTTAAATAAATGTGGCTGATCTCTTTATGATAAGGATTCTTCTTATGGCGGCAATACTTTCGTAAAATGGTAGATTATTTATGGTCAAGCGTCTGCGGTCATGCATCAGTATATGTACCTAAATATGCTATATCATAGCATATTTTATAAGTAATTTGTATTAACTCTTTTTAAGTACATAGATTAAATAGGTTATATAAATATGTATATACTAAAGAAGCCGGTTATTTATCCCTATTACAAAATTTCAACGTTTCATAGTATAGACGTTTCTAATAAAAATATTCAACCTTATAAAATGCAAAGTTATACTTGTAAAAGATCTTCACCTTTATTTTCGTTTTCATATTTCGCTAAAAAATTTCGTCTTAATCTTAAATTTGGTTTTCATGTTACGTTATGTACACCGCCACTGATTTTTTTCAATTCTCGCCACTTTTTATACTTTTTTCATAAGTTCTCTCTTCTCTATGGTCAGTGTCAGAAATCATCATATTTTCATAACAAAAATAGTAACAAAGCATTTAGTGCATTAAGTTCAAAATTTTAAGGAATTACATAAATATTTAATTTAATAAGTAATTATGTTTATATAATTCCTATCAAAATAATATTGTCACATTAAATGGAATTATTTAAAAATTATATCGATAAATGGCATGATATCGTCATCGTAACCTTCACTTATTTACACCAAAACATGTAACAAATGAAGGAACAATGCCCGTAAAGGATGCATTCACTGCATAACACGTTTTTTTCTAATACGGAACATTACAGGGGTTACAGTTCATGCCCGCAAAGGCGTCAGACGTGAAATGTGGTGCGAGCGGCGCCTCCATCAATCTTCAGTAATTAGCTAGTGACGCTCAGCGGCAACACTAATGACGACGAGGGTATTTGCTGCCCACCACGACGCTTAACTCGTGTTGTAGACATTTTTACAACCTTATTCCCTGAGGAAATTATAACGTGTCTCATTGTAACTGGAAAATATTATTAGTACTGTATAAACACTGGGTATTGCGGGTGTCGGAGTACACTTAAAATTATATCTTTAAATGTATACATTTTACACTTTTAGGAATAACTTAAGATATAGAATAAATGTTAAATGTTTTACAACAGCAGTTAAAACATTAAAAAATTTCATTTAAAATAGTATCCTCAAAATAATCGCTGGTTAGAACTTCACAAATATCTTAAGGCCCTTATGTATTCTCTATATAATTATTAAGACGAAACATTTCTTGTTCTAGATCTTATGTTACATCGTAACCTTAATGAGAACATATATATTAAATAGATTGTTAATCGTAAAAGAATAGTATTTAGTGATTATTCATCGTGTAAATGCAACCTAACGTGAATTATGTTTATATTTAACAGGTAGTATACCTAAAGATGTTCAAAATAATGAAGTAGGTTCCTCGGTATTGGATTCAAGCGATCAATCTTCATTAATCAGAAAGATCGTCGTTAACGTCTAATGACTTGTTATTGGATCGACACCCGAGAGGTGGATCCGTTTTGTAGGTGTGCCGTCTACCTACAAATAAATCCATATCCATATATAAAATGAAACAAAATTGCTTAGCTATTCCTTCGAAGTTACCTTTGAAGGTACCACTTTTTATAGGTTCAACATCAACACGTCACGTATTTCTTTTTAACGATATTGTCAAACCGTCAAACCACCTGATGTTAAGAAGTCGCATCCCATAGACATTCAAGTACAGCCACAAACACGACCGAAATCATATCTGAGTTCGAACGTAGATGCGTTGCTATTCCTGAGGACTATGATGGTCGTCTCACTTCCAAGTGTATCCGGCAACCGTACCTCACTAACCGAAACACAAGTAATGCTTTAAGGCGGATTATGAGGGCGGCGGTAGTACCTCCCCAGTCGAACTATAGTTCTCCCACCTTCAAATGTAAATGTGAGGAATCTAAGGATATGAGGATCCATACGAGGTGTTTTAATTTAGTGCTCCGGGATTATAACGAGAATGAGATCGACTATAATCCTAAAATTAGTACCTAACCACTTATTTCATGGTTGGTAGAGAATATTTAATGTCTTCTATCGCGCCAATCCAATACACTATAACTTTTATAAACGATACTTGAGATCTCAAATCTTCAGTATTGGTGCATGTTCGTTTGCTGTTTCCGTTACATTAAATAAAATTATCACAATTACGTTTACTATTTAGAAAACTATTTAGGTTCATTAAATACCTTTAGACATATTTTAGACTAATCTGTTATTCTTCATGAGCTACCGTCTGATGCCTCTAGCTTACACTTCGCAATGGGTGTAGTCTAAATAACACTTTAAAAGTCGTCAAGAAGGCTGTTCAAATTTGGAATGTGGATAATTGAATGGGGATTTTATCGAACACTACATATATAAAAGACTCTTAATCTAAACTTCTCTGAGCTCAACCCTGTATTTTATTTTACCGAGTCACGGCCCAGTAAAAGGTTATTAAACGGCAATAAAGCAAGACAAATGAGAAAATAATAAGCTGTTACGACTTATTACACATATTCCATATTTTAATTATTTCCTTCTTACACTGGTACTACACACAGTATCAGAATTACGGAGTCCGGTGGATTGGTATATTTACTTCTATTATTCACGAGATTATGCGCACGGGTCTGTTAAATAGTTATTGAACCATAAATAAAAATAATGTATATGCCTTTTTGTATGGCAGACAAGATGTTTAATCCAGTTATTATCGATATACAATTATCGCTTAGCCCTATCCATGGTCCTGTGGACGGTATAAAAGTATCTGACATTCGGGTTTATGGACAATATTCATCAATCCACATTGAAGCAATGTGATGGAGTATGCACCGGGCCATCTTTGTAGGAAAAGAGGAGTGAAGTTGAAAGGGATAAAAGGTTTGAATCTACTACGACATGATTGTGAAAGTGAGATGTTAAAAGTGATTTTGGTCGCAGCTTATATATTTATAAGTATCTGAGGAGGACTCTGAAATTTTGTAAGTAAAATTTATCAAAATAAAAGTTACATGGCTATTTCAATGTTAAGTATAAATATAACAAAATATTAAAATATAAATAAAAGAATTAAAATTTATCTATGAAATTTTGGTAGAACTTTTACCGGCCTTAATCTTTTTTCAAGGCATTATATGTTTGTTTCTCTGTATGAAGTTAAATATAATATATCTAAAATGAATGATAAATACTATCTGTAGCTACGACTTCATTCACATGGAACTTTTTTTTCTGTAAGATTGAGATTAAAATGTTCTTTCGCAGCATTTTTTTATATTCTGCTGCTTTTTGCATGACAAGCGAACACAGAAATCCTATTATAGGAAAATTCCATAAACTATTTGGGAGTCATGTAGCAACGACTTTTCACAAAACATGTTACATGTTAATTTGCAATAAATAACATACTGCGCAAACAAGTTCAATGTATAAATAAAACACAAAATATCTCTTTTCGTTTTTTCCTTAAATAACTGGATATACTAAATAAAGAGCTTAGCTGATTCTTGTGAAAAGTAATAGAAAAGAAAATACAAACAATATTGCTTAGTTTCTCCAGCTTAAAGGGGAAAACATTGTGTTTGCTCTCGTATTTTCTACTCGTTGTTAGAAATATACGGCAATGGCACTTGAAAGTTTATCTAAAGGTGAAGGCTGTAGGGTCCGGGAGAGAGCTCATTTTTATCAAGTGAAACTGCATTTAGGTTCCCGTGAGCGTAGCTTTTCAGTTTATTACTATGAACGAGTAAATATATTTGCATAAACACTTACAATTTATTATTATCTCTCCTTCGTGACCAGACTACGACGTTGGATATAGTTTAACGTCACACAAAAGTATTACATAATGAAAACAAACGAAATGGGAATAAGTTAAAAATATCATTAAAAATCCATAATCAATGATTTTGAAGTTGTATAAATCGTGAGGTTTTCTTTAATTGCTTTGCGTCCATTCCAAATTCTGCTGCATAATAGCAGTATTAAAAGCTGTTTTTATTTGTGTAGTAAACAAGATACAGTTAAACTATAAATAATGAGAAGGCTCTAGACATCATTCAGGTCTAGAAAAATACTCGTGGCCAGCGGTGGAACGCGGTAAATATTACAATATTTACCGCGTTCCACCTAATTTGCTACAGCCTAATATTTAAAAGACATCTTAGATCATTTAAAATAAACCGAGCTTTACCTAACTTGTGGTCCAAGGAATGTAATGTTCTTAGTCACGGTCTATTAGTTCCTTAATCTGCGCCAAGTGGCGACCATGTTCTTGCGTGTTCGCTGACAGATAGAAATCAGGGGGCAGCACGCGTTTGCTAATTAATGGCGACGTCTCGCGTGGAAATGAGCCATTTGTCTCGCCACCCGTCGGATGTGCACAGAAGAATCGTAAGCGATATAAATACCTTAAATGTTTCCAAACACTTGCCGCACCGTTTGCGCTGAAATTTCAACTGCCGCGATATGCAATTGTGATAAATGATATCTAGATTGCATACTGTTATGTTCTTAACAGCAGCTTTTGATGTTTGTATAAAGTGTAGTCGGTAAATTTTGTTAACTCGCTCTGTTAGTTATGTTTATTTATTATTAAAGTTATATTTGTTTATTCATTTAAATACATCGTTTTATAGTTCGAATAAATTTTATAAAAACAGTTTAATTGTGCTATTGCACAGTTAGACGCGTACAAAAACATCTTCAGTTGACAGGTTGGTAACATTTCCAATAATTTCAACAATACTTAAAAAAGGTACAAGATTTCCATTTTTACGTTAACTCATGTATACATGTTAATAAATAAAATAAAATTAGTATCATGAACTTCTGGCACGACATCGCGCCGTACAATTTTCCGTTGAATGACTAACAAAAGAAAATATATTGTTCGACTTTCCAGCTTCAGACATGTTCGTATTCATGTGTAGTATGAAACATTTGTATAAATTAGAGATATTATATCAAGGGTTAAAAAATAAATAGTAGCAAGCTAAAATGCATTTACGAAAACGCAATACGTGCAATTATAGCAAAAAACGTCAAGAAATTTGTATATTTTATAGAAACCCGCTTATAAATTAATATAGGCTATATTCGCTACAGGTTGTTTTTTGCATTTTGTTCTATATCTTCTTTTGTTGGCCTATATACCCGTAACGTTATTTTATTTTACCTGTGTCGGTTTAGATCTTTCATAATCGCACCAATAAAGACTGGTGATGTGATGGTTTTGGCGGTTTATTCTTAGAAGTTTTTTTAAAGTATTTCTTGAGGCAATATCATGAGAAATTTTAAAATGAAAGCATTACTCTTTAACTCTCTGCTACTGCTTACTCTTTGAAATTATTTTCCGAGTGGCCGTGAATGTTTCTTATGTTTCATAGTTTTTTATAGACTGATTTTAATAAAAAAAGTACCTTTATGTATAATACTTACTTTCAAATATGCTTTACAGTATACAGCTTCGTCAGTGTCGGGATGACACGAAGCGGCTCGGCGACACGCTCGACCGAGTGGATTCTAGATGACTCCAAAACTGTAAGTGGGCTGAATGCTTTGTATATTGCATCTCTAAACTTTGAATGCAATACGTATTTATCATATATAAGCAATTAGTTTTTAGAGACCCTATATACGCAACTATATCCTACAATTTGAATGTTGTATTCAGTCCGTTTTTGTAGTACTTACTTTGCCGTAACAAATCTAAGCGCCAAAAGATCGCGCTTAAATGAAAAAATTGTAGCAAAATTGATGATGATGTATGAAATAGTGATTTTTGAAGTCATTTGAAATTAACATGTTCTAGGGTAACATTTGCATAGTTGTTAGTTTTTGTTTCTTTTTAATTCGACCAACCTAAAGGACTCTACCGTACAACAATCGCGCCACAAAAATGATTAACTGACTGAGGAAGTAAAAGTTTGTGGCAAAGTTAATGCTTGGAAGAGTTTACCTTCTGGCCAGATTCCATGATCGGCTTAGAAGCGTATAAAAATTGTATCCATATTTCCTATAGTGTAATAGAAAAAGAGAAAACAGTGTTTAGATTGAAATGTTAAACGTACCAATTTATAACGTATACTTCCAATTTTGTGATACATTGTTAAATTGTGTTATTATGTTTATAGGGAATGGTAAAACAGATTTTAAAATGCACCTGTCTCAGAAAAACATCTCGTTGTATATGTGATTATTTGTGCGCAATTATAGAGAAATCGACATCATGAAAATACGAATTTTAAGTGTTATTATATACTCATACCTCAGTCGGTCAATATAGTTGCCACAATGTCAATTTTCTTAAAATTTCAATTCTAGTACGTGCGTAAGCGAAGTTTCATTATATCTTTGATACCTTAAAAAACTGTGTAAGAAGAGAAAAAATAATGTTGAAACAAAAATTACAAATTAAACAAATATAACTTTCTTCAAAGCAAAGAAAACAGGCTAGTTAAGCGTCGACTTCTACTGTTTGCGAAAGTATCGCTTTGTTTAGCTCGAAAATTATGAATATCTAAGAGGCTCTTTGAAAATACAATTATCTGTAGTTAAGAGAGCGCTACGTTTCTTGTGGAGGCTAATTACAACGCTGCGGTAATTATTATAATTGCTTTCAGCGACATATTAAATTAACTCTTTAAGGGGCGTCTCTTTGGTTTGTGTTAGCCTAGTTGTAGCCCTGGTCTTTGTTGTTCTTACTATGCGTAAGTTATAAATTGTTGTTGCAACTATTACGACAAGTTTTCAAATAAATAAAAACGTTATGCCCTTTTATACCGCTTTTATTTATTTAAATTTCTTATATAATAATTATATTTGCTTATTATTCAAGGCAGTATCCAAGAAAATGGAAAAAAAAATGTTATCTGAAAAGAGTACCAAACTAGCATGCAAGCCACCTAATGTTAAGTAATCGCAGCCCATAGACATCCACATATCTATTGTTCTACCAACTACCAGTTTATATTTATATAGTATTGATTACGTAACAATTACAGCATTTAAGATTAACTTAATTTGATCTAAGCTGTAAGATAGACTGTTAATAAAACGACATTTCATATTTGGTGAAGAACATAAAAAAAACAACAAAAACTGAAGCTACTCAGAGTAAACTAAAGTAAAAACCACAAACAGGATTTTACTTATACAAAATATATCAAGATCTACAAATACTTCAATAAAATTATATTTCAATATTATCCTTACGAAAGCACTTGCTCTTAACAATATCGTTTTCAGAATAAAATTCCCATTTAATATCGTTCTCCTACTTGAATTTTGTATAAAGCACCATACGATGTTGATAACTTACAAGAGGCATTCGTTCCCTTAAAAGTTTTCCTACACATACAGAAAGATGAAATTCTTACCTGAAAATTTTAAAGGGAAATTGATGGGTTTGAGACCGTATCTTCCTTACGGGGTATTGGAATCATGGGATGACTTAGATCCAAAACTTTACCACTCCATTCATATTTATTGGCTTAAATTTTATGGCATGTGGTACAATAACCATTCTCCAAATTCCATTTACTTTTGGGTTCAGATATTTTATACAACGACTGTGTTATGGCTTGTGTGTTTCCTGCCTTGTATTGGAGAAGTTGTTTACTTATTGAGACGGAAGGAAAATATTGGTGACATCGCAGAAGGGTATAATACTTTTTGGAACAGCCAAATATTTTTGTCAATAATTGGATTATTTGTGGGGAAAAATGAACTTTCCTTTAATTCTTTTGCAGCTTATATTTATTTCTTAGTGAGATGTATACATATTTTAAAATAGCGGTATTTTGGTTAAACAAAGATAAAATATTGAATCTCTTACAATATTTGCATTGCAAAGAGTTTAAAGCTGAAGAAAAGGAGCACAGGCGTATTCTAAAGAGGAGTATCAAAACGGCTCGATTTGTAATGACGTACTACGCTACTATATGCGTCGGTGCAGTTTCTGGTAAGCTACTATTTCAAGTTACGTGTACAAAATTGATAAAGGTATTTAAATAAAATGTTTACGGTAGATGCCAATTGCATTTGTATTTTGTTTAGTATTACACATATTATAATATTACTTAAGACTTACACACAGAAACCCGCTTATAAAGAGACAGGCGTATTATTTAAAACAAAAATTCGAAATCAATATATCTCGTTTTCGAAAACACACAAATTAATGTACCTTTCTTTTATCGATTTTTTGCGTTCTTCAGTATTATAATCTATCCTTGGTTCACGTTAAAAATATGAAATTATACCCACCGTTAAAGTATCACATTTTATGCTTTCAGTGGGAATTGTAATGCCTTTGACGGAAAACTTCGATGTTTTGCCGACAAATGTGGAATATCCATTCTTTGATGCCTACAATTCACCAGCATATGCTATAATATATTTGCATCACGTAAGTTGAAAAAAATATAAAGATGTTCAGAAGTACTCATTTAGGTAGAGTTAAATAATTTGCTTTATATTTAAAGTGTGATTTTAAATATGTAGTTGCAAATTGAAGATTAAACAATGTATTTTCTATAAAATCTAGGGTTGAAGTGCACAAGTTTTGGTGAAAATATTGTTTAACAAAGCCTATATTTTACTTTTCTCTATTCTACTCGAATACTTTTAGTACTTAGTAGTACATTACTATATATTTCAAGATTAAGAAATCTATGTGGTAAAATGGACTACCCATGTTTGATCCAGTATTGTATGTGCGGTGTGTTTTTTGTGTTAAAGTTCATTAGTAAGAATATTTTCACAAGATTTGACATAAACAATTATATCTCATGGAATCTTATAACTTAGTCTCTCCACAATCTTCCGTTTACAGTTAAGTTTTGGGATAACCTATATTTATAAACCGTAATAGAAGCCATTGATATTACAATTTGAAATTGGTTTGGGACATTGTCCTGATTGCTACTATCACATTAATTCTGGTTAGTGAAAGCACAGTACTAAATCTATGTTCATTGTAATATTAGTAATTATTTCTATTGTAATATTAGTTAATATAATTATTATTATACTAGACCCGGCATTCTTAATATGGTT
>DWON01007257.1:0-13097 GCA_018251015.1 Phocides pigmalion okeechobee
AGGCTAGATTTATAATATATATAGAGTTATTTACCAACCATTCGTTAACGAATAAGAGCGAATTAGGTACACATTGTAAATAGCATTTTGCAGTAAAATGATAATAAAACATTGATATAATCTTATATTATATTATATATGTATTTATGTTGTTTTATCTAATAATAATATCCAATAAGCCTCAATGATACCCGATGTTGAATAGTTGCAGCAGTCCATGGATCTCCACATGCGACCTCAAACATAAGATTTATTTGAGGTCGTATGTATAAACATTGCTTCTCCTAAGGACTAAGATAATCGCTTCGCTTGAAAGTGTAGCCAAACGAAACACAAGATTTGCTTCACTGCGGATTATGAGAGCCGCAATGATAAGTACCTCTCCGATCAAACTATAGGTCTAGCACATATCAAATGTTAGACAAACAGTAATGCGACACTTTTAGTACAAAGCTATAAAAAGTTCAGTTACTTATTATATTTCTCCAATTTTTACTGTTAAGATTTGAGTTAAATTCTTATATTGCATTATTTTACAAGAACAGCTACCATAGTCCACGCTATCCATAATTATAACAGCCATAGACAATAATACTTATAGGCAAGTAATATATGTTTTTGTTTGTCCATATTATCAAAATTGAAAATCTTGTACAAGTCTAACGACGACAAAAACTTTATGTATAAAGGAAAATCTTAACCGGATTTCCAAATTAGTTTGCTTAGTATATTTTAACAAAAATAATGTTTGGAAATAAAATGTAATGGTTATTATTTATCTTTGTGTTTCAGAACAAACACCTTTTATGTTTTCGCTGTGTAATTTTGTTTTAAACAACATTACTTTGTCCTTTATTTTATAATAAGTAGTTTTTTGTAAGTATTATATATGAGAAATGCTATAAACAGATTATTTTCTATGTGACACAGCAGTAATTGCTTGCAGGTTACCTGATGTTAAGTAGTTTCTGCAGCCCAGATAAAGCTTCAAACAGGGGTGAAGTTCTATTGAAGTAGTACGTAGACTTAATCCTGAGGACTAAGATGGTTGAACATGGTGATGTAAGTGCGGCCAGCAACCGTATCCCTCGTACAGAAACACAAGAGTAGCTTTAAGGCTATAAGAGCCGTTATACGAGTATTTTCCCAGTTGAACTAAATATAGTTTTACCACCCGAAAAAGTTTACATTATTGCTTGAGACAATTTTTCAGAATTTATCTGTCTGAACGATCGGTAAATTCGTTTATGCATTTATATTTTTAATACATATTTCTTATAAACATAATGTTTGTTACGATGTAACTTAACAAATCACATTTTCCCATGGATGAAAAAGGAAAAAATATTCTATGAAATGTATGAGAATAATGATAATTTTAACAAGTTGTCCAATTCACGTTTTGTAAAATGTGATCTAAACTTTGTATCATGTAATAAATTAATTAGACAGGACAAAAAATTATAAAAAAAATCAATAATAAATTACGTGGGAGTTTCAACCTAAAACTTAATTGAGAGATTTAGATAAGTTTTTATAAGATAAGACGTCACGATCAAATCAATTAACAGGTGGTAGAACAAATGTTCGACCGGGGAGGTACCACTATTGCTTTCATTATCCGCAGTTCATGTGTTTCAGTTGGAGAGGTGTGGTCGCCGGCTACTTGTACAAGCGAGGAGTAAGATGTTCGTCTCGCCTCAACGTGTAGCCGGCAATCGCACCTCTCCAACCGAAACGCAAGTAATGCTTTGCAGCGGATTATGAGGGCGACGGTGATACCTCCCCGGTTAAACTATAGTTCCCTCACCTTTAATAATAGAAAATATATAAAACATTATTTATATTTATGTGAATAATCATATAATATGTGACATCAATTATATCATATATGTATGTTAATTAAAAACGTCAATGTTGACAACTTCATTGACTTTATCCTCAATTAAAAAGCAATCGTTTGAAAGACTTTTAATAGATAATATATAACAATTGCTTCAAGAGTGTAAAATTTATATTTTATTTTATAGGTACTAAGACTCCTTGTCATTAAGGTGTGCTAAAGGTCATGGATCTACGTTGATTTATCGTAAAACATAAAGTAAACGAATCACTTGTTTGCAATCATTTTATTCATTACTTACAAAACTTAATTCCTATTAGTTATTATATCGATCACAGTCATTACTTCAAAGATTTACATATATGTATTTATATTTAAAATATATTATGCCTTTCAGGAAATGCGACATCTTAGTTTTTGCATTTGAGTATAAAGAGACAGCTTATTTAATTATATCTGATGACAGTTATTGTTTCCACGGCTATTTGATGCGGGTGTAAGAGATAAGTTACTTTATAACAGTCACCTTTAGGGATTGAGCAAGCGTCTTATCTTCCGTAGCCGCCTGCGCTTGCTGAAGCGGAGGCTTTGGCGCTTGCTGAGGCGAATGCTCCCGCACTGCTGTGTGCTTGGCCGCCACATGACCCGGAACTGCACCCACCGCACCCTCCGGAGCCACACCCGCCTCCGCCACTACCGCCAGACCCACCATAGCCTCCAGACCCACCGCTTCCAGAGCCCCCAGAGCCACCGCCGCAACCACCTGGTCCGCAACCGCCACCGTTGCCGCCATATCCGCCAGATCCACCGTGGCCACCTCCAGCGCCTCCACCGAGGCCACCACCGAGCCCACCGCCACCTCCAGCACCTCCACCTAGCCCTCCGCCACCTCCAGCGCCGAATCCACCGGAGCCTTTACCGCTGCCTCCATATCCACCAGATCCAGATCCACCAAGTCCGCCTGATCCGCCTTGGCCTCCGCCCAGCCCTCCGCTACCTCCACCTCCGCCTCCTAAGTTCAAGCCGAAGCTTCCACCGAAACCTAAACCTCCAGAGCCACCATGACCGCCTCCGAGACCGCCACCACCTCCGCGTCCTCCACCGCTTCCACCGCCGCTTCCACCGCCGCTTCCACCGCCATTTCCTCCGCCGTTTCCTCCTCCATAGCTACCGGATCCTCCATGTCCTCCAGAGCTACCTGCTCCGCTTCCAAAACCACCTGATCCTCCAAGACCGCCTCCGAGTCCGCCGCCGGCACCGCCTCCTAATCCACCACCTCCACCCGCACCACCTCCAAGGCCTCCACTGAAGCCTCCGGAGCCGCCATGTCCACCACTACCGCTGCCTCCGAAACCCCCCGAGCCACCCTGCCCTCCGCCCAAACCGCCGCCCCCTCCATGTCCTCCGCCCAATCCGCTACCACCTCCATGTCCACCTCCACGACCGCCACTACCACCGCCTCCATTTCCTCCTCCAAAACCGCCATTTCCGCCAGCGCCGTACCCGCCACTGGCACCACCTCCACCACCAACACCGCCTCCAAAGCCGGCGCCACCGCCAAGACCGCCTCCGCTTCCAGATCCACCACCCTGTCCGCCGGTGCTTCCATATCCTCCATTGCCGCCGCTGCCGCCACCGCTTCCTCCCCTACCGCCGCCAGCACCCCCGCCAAAGCCTGCACCCCCGCCACCGCCGGATCCTCCACCACCGCTACTGTAGCCGCCGCCGCCTCCATAACCGCCATTGTCAGAGGAACCGGTGAATGCGAATCCGCCAGATTTGCCATCGTCAGATTTTGTATATATAACTTTGTCATTGTTTCCTCCTTGACCACCGCCTCGTCCGGAGCCGCCTCCTGATCCTCCACTACCACCAGCGCCGAATCCACCACCGGCGCCGCCACCTAAACCTCCGCCAACACCACCTCCTAAGCCTCCGCCAACGCCACCGCCTAAGCCTCCGCCTAGGTTGGCCAGATGGTTGAAGCCTTCGTTAACTTTTCCGAGAATGCCATGAACACCGCTTTTCACAGCCTCCAGGCCGCCACCGAAGTCGCCGCCGAAGCCGCCGCCGCCGCCCCCCCCCCCGCCACCTCCGTATCCGAAGCCGCCTCCGCCTCCGCCTCCAAAGCCAAATCCACCGCCACCGCCGCCTCCGCCATAGCCCCGGCGAACTCTCTCTGAAAAAATAAGAAATAATATTAAGTAATATGTAATGTGTTGGCAATGATTCTTAGATTCTTAGATTCTTTAAATCAAATTAGGTATGGTAATTAGTTTGAATTTAATTCAATATATTTTAGTAGAGCGCAATGCAATTGATCAATCGATGAGTTCATAGTCAGACAATATACAAATTACATCATGTCCATAAAAATACTTATTCGTATATATATAGATGTAGGCCTGTATAAATTATTCACTTATTGTTCTTTATTACAATTTTCAAAGATGGAATTCACATATTGTATTATTTTTTACATGTGCGCCAATAAAAAAATTATATAATGTCATGGTAAATATTCTATATAAAATAATATACTTAGATAAAAGATTGATTTAACACAAATATAAGTATATATACAGTTGTATCTTTAAAAAATATATGTATTTCAATAACGTTTAAACGCTATCAATGTGCACATCGTCTTGAGACGCGACTCTTGTATTTGCTCATAGAGGATGATTTTACAATTTCACCATTATCACTGACATAAAAAAATCACCAAGTTATTAAAGAATATTAGAGAATGTACATGTTATAAAATCAATTACACAATATCATTAACATAACTAAAATAATTGATAAAAGATATAGTGCACTAAGAAATTACCTGAGGCATCGCCGAAGGCTACTATGATCCCTAGGAAGATGTACACTTGCCTCATCGCTGTGTAACAAGTGACTGTTGAGAGTTTCATATTAAGCATCCTTTTATACAGCTTTATTTATTAAAAGCGGCGTAATCGTGAACGAGTTTGTGAGAACACGACGTACTGGGAAATCATATGGTTTTTATTATTCACTCATCAATGCTCACGGGTTTGTTTGCATTGTCTATAACTTAGTACGAGTTAATGTTTTATTTCACATTTTATATCAAATGTTAATATTAACAACATTTGATATAAAACATAAATATTGTAAACGTAAATGTTGTTTTGAAATATGTCATTATTGTGGAGATTTGAACTTTTTTTAAATTACTTGCGCAGTTTGAGATATCGCTTTTAGAAATGTAATATATATGTTTTATAATATTATTGGCATCTAAAGTTATCGCGAAAACTAAGGATGGAATTCTATTGAGTGATATTAAGTATTAAGTAGTTGCAAAGTGTTGCGGATCCAACACAACATGGAAATAAATCACACGGCGTGTGTGAATGAACTGTAGTCTTATGATATTACAGCAATGGTAATATCATTAAAAACCTTAATAATAATATATAATGCATATTACTTTTCATCCTATGAAGTAACTACCTTTACATTTTGTTTATCTCTGTACAAATTTTGCCGATCTGTCTTTTTAAGATTTGAAATAAAAAACAAAATGAAATTTCTGATATTTTTTCTATCAGTTTTTATGTCATTCTTATTAAAGTCTGTTCTTATTTTAAAATAAAGACGATTTATTTCTTTTATGTTAAGAATGGAATAGTTTATAGGGAGTGATAAAAATTAAAGAGCTAGTTTACTGATATATAAACTTCATAAGCCTAGAAATATTTACCTTAAATACTTACTTGGTGTTTCACGCGAGCGAATCGCTAGATCAATGTTTCTTTACATATTATAAAACAAAGTCCCCCGTCGCATCTATCTATCTGTTCATGATAAACTCAAAAAGGATCGCTAGTATAATATAAAATTATAACGATAATGATATTGTATGCCACACTGGCAGGATAATTTTATTGTATATATATATTTTCGCGGCCGGTTCGTAATATTTCGGATATACCGGTTGCATTTTTTGTACAATATTGCTTGGGGGCGGTACGGTTAAAAGCTAAAAAGATCAACGCTGGCGCGGGTAATTCCAAGGCTCTAGTCTCGCCTTGACATTGTATGCTATTGTTTACTCGGTAAGAGATACATACATGTAATAAAACGCAACGGTCATCTGTACGTCACTTGTTTTTGGTATTTACTAATTTAAGTTTTTTCTTTACGAACTATGTAAGATAATATAGAATATGCATGTAAATGATATGTTAGTAATTTATTTTATTTTATTTTGATTAATGTTTTAAGGGTCTTTAAATGTTTGGAAGTGCATTCGTACATATATTTAAAGATATATATGTATAGAGGGATTATGATTTCCTTTTATTCCGACAATACACTTAAGTGGAAGTTTATTATTTATTTGCCTTATTTTTTCTTTATACAATTTAACTCTTTTTAACACAACGAACATAATTAAGACAATTAAAATCGCTCTATGAACATATTTTTTCTTTGTTACATTTGTTTGAAGGCATGTTCCGGATTTAAAAATGATTGTGCCTTCATTGGTTAGGGAATTACGTATTACCTAAGGATATAAACAGATCTATATCTGTGGTATTGCCAGCTTTCATTCTACACTAACCCAAAATATGCGAAGAGGCGTGAAATGAAGATGTCCTGTCAGTCCACGTAAAGTCTTAATTTTTAGATTTACCTTTTTATATTATTGTAACATAAATTTTTGAGATTGCATGATTCTTGTTAAATGTAAACGCACAAGATATGAAGTTAAATAACATGCGTACGTAACCTAAACATTAATGAAGATGGCGGCTTCTAAAGGCATTTTTTTCAGTGATAACAACTACGACTATCCATATTGATTTGCTACCTTTTTTATGATTTGTAATTTTATTCCTTATTCTGCCATAAAAGGTTAAATCACGCTTTATAGGGTCTTCTTATTGTGTTTGAAAATCCCTTTGTAATAGCGCGAAGGTTTCCAAGTTTAGTTCTCACAGCATGATACAGGCAGACAGACCATAAATACAAAACCGGTTTTTATACTGGATTATCGTGCAAATAGCATATAAATATATTAAAATAACAGACGTCTAGGTCTATTTTATGAATATGTGTAGGTAATTTTATTGTTCGCAACAAATATTATTTTAAAGGTGGAAGAGCTGTTAGAGCTCGCCCGGGGCAGCAACACCGCCACCCTCATAACCCGTTGTAAAGCAACATGTTCTTCATGTATCGTGTTACGGTTGGGGAGGTGTGGTTGTCGGATACACATTATTGGAGGCGACCATTTTAGTCCTCAAGAGTAGGAACGCATATGCGTCCATCCTTAAATAGAACTACTGTTCTTTTTTTGAGATTGGATGTGGTTGTCCATGGGCTGCAGTGATCACTTAACATCAGGTGGCCTACATGCCCGTTTCTCTCTTACTCTTACTCTTTCATAATATATATATTATATATAATATAAGGCCGATTTTGCAACTATACATATATATAGTTGCAAAGTCGGCCGAGTTCGGAGACGTAACGTATGCATTCTTACTGTTTTCCGATGAAGTCATGAACCACGAGCTAGCGACTTGGAAGGTTATCTTTTATTGATGAACCTGAACTTTGTTAGAAAATTCCATTATGAGTTTAAATAAATCCGTTTATAACTTATCTGTTTTGTATTTTATCCTGTTTATACTTTTAGCGGCAATTAATTGTTATCAACTCGTACATCATACCTGTTTAAATTACAAGTTCATTGCAGACGTGTACGATGAGAAAAATCTGCAATTTTGTGTCCTCACTTGTAAGATACGGTTATGTATAAACTATTGTTTATCTGTTAAATTATTTAGACTAGATTTTCCGAGAAATACTGATTTAAAGAGAGAAAGATCTTATTACATTTGAACAAAAGTATTTATTTTCGTATTTACAACGATGAAAATCTTAAAACTAATTAAAAAGAAAAGAAAAGAATTTTTATATGGAATCATGTGTGAATCTTGTAAGGAATCATGAAAAAGGAATTGCGGCCGGAAGTTGGATGGGTAACCGCTAGTGGCAAAATTTCAATTTCATTTATGCAAACTACCTGATGTTAAGTAGTTACAGCCTGAAGACATCCATGTGCGACCATAAACACGACCGAAATCCTATCTGAGGTCGAACGTAGAACGTTGCTACTCCTGAGGACTAAGATGGTCGCCTCGCTTCAAAGTGTAGCCGGCAACCACATCTATCCAACCGAAATACAAGTAATGCGTTACGGTGGATTATGAGGTCGCGGTGGTACCTCCCCGGTCGAACTATAGTTCTCCCACCTTTAACTAATTGCTATAGCTATAAACCTGTACTATTTCTAACTAATTATTAATAACTACGATTACTATTATATTTATGGGCAACTTTACTAGACAACCTTTGCATTGTATTGTTATATCATTAGTTTTAATTTAAAATTAATTTAATGTGTCTAAGGTAATATATTTAAAGTTAAATAAGTAAGCAGCTCACACAATATAAATGCAATAAAATTATTTATTACACAATTTGTGTTAGTTTACATTAAAATTTACAAGTCTACATTAATAAGGTCTTAACCGTGTAAGTATTGAAATACTAACGAAGTATTTTTTATGATTATACTAATATTATTATTGTTATTTGTTTTTTTTTTTTATTATGAAAGAGTAAGAAACGGGCATGAAGACCACCTAATGTTAAGTGGTCACAGTCCATAGACAACCACGTCCGATCTCAAGTATGTAGCACAGAAGTTCTATTTAAGGATGGACCCAGATGCGTTCCTACCCTTGAGGACTAAGATGGCTGCCTCTAATAATGTGTATCCGCCAACCACACCTCCCCAACCGAAACACAATACATGAAGAACATGTTGCTTTGCGGCGGGTTATGAGGGTGGCGGTGGTGCTGCCCCGGGCGAGCTCTAACGGCTCTACCACCTTTGTATACAAGATACATAAATAACAAATTAAAGTATACACTTTATATTATTATTTTTGTATTTTACTAATCCATACTAATATTGTAAGTATATGTAAGTTTCTTTGTAACATTTTCACGCCAAAATTACTCAACCGATTATCATGAAACTATGTACACATATTCTTAAAGGTAAAAGGACATGGGATACTTTGTATAAAAAAAAAAATTTTTTTTTGGGAGACATGATTGTTTGTCAATTTTTTTTTAATCTAGCAACTTCAAAACCTTAGAATTAATATCTTACTGACTATAGCTTCAGCTGTTTTGAATTTTTGTATATTTCAAGTTATTTTGTTCTGTATTGAAAATAATCCCTACTAGAAAAATGACCTACGGCTTAATTGAGCAAGAAAATCCGTGTAACGGCGGTAATAAATTTTAATAATTGTGGGAAACAAGTTATTTATTGAAAATAAGATGTGTTCCATGAAATGTATCTAATGAGAAACGGAGATAGCGTGCGTAATGACAACATAATATCGAAAACATAAGATGGTTTATATCAATTCGTTTCCAAGGCGTTACGTCTACATATTTCTTCGTAAAGACGCCAAAGCGTATTGTATCGTCACGAACATGATAAATGCATCTCGTTTAATGCAAAAAATACCACATCCGGGTAACTATTATTGTTTCACTTCACTTTATCCTTGCACTAATGTCTAAGGGCCTGTTCGACGGATGGATGCAAATATTCCGTTTGGGAAGGTTACAAATTTTGTGATTTAAAATTTAGAATGTAAAAAGTATATAAAACTTAGAAAACTTAATATAAAAAATATATATATATTTATTATATAATTGTTTTATGTGAGAAGAGTAGCTAACGAGCATGCAAACCACCTGATGTTAAGTAATCGCAGCCCATAGACATCCAGGTACAACCACAAACACGACCGAAATCCTATCTGAGTTCGAACGTAGGTACTTTGCTAGTGAGGATTAAGATGGTGGCCTCGCTTCAAAGTGTTTCAAATATATGTGATAGTTAGGAAAATGTCATAGTTAGGACTTTCTTATTTTTTAATAATCTATTTGAACAGGTTCATTTGTTATAGGTTAAGGAATAAAGGTATCTGTAATATATCATACGATCTTCATCTGAACCTTATCTTTGTACCCATCTTAAAAAAAATCCTCTTATTTACTTTATTGTTTTAAATACTGAATTTTTAAATAGATTTCTCATCGGTATAGTGATTTCAAATATAATTATAAATCACTATACAGACGATCACATGAATCACGATATAGACTGTCGAAATTAAAAATTAAAACATAGCTATGGAATCCCTTCAAACAGGTTTATTTTAGGATTACCTTGACTTATGTATCTGATCAACTCTAATGACATTAAAACATTATTCTCCTTTCTTCTTATAACGGGGAAAAATAGATTTGTTTGTTGGAAAATAACTACTAATACCATTTTGCTTCTGATTCACGATAGTTTTAAAAGGTTTTTTTTAGGGTAAAAGAGTAAGAAACGGGCATGCAGGCCACCTGATGTTAAGCGGTCACTGCAGCCCATGGACAGCCACGGCCAATGACGTGGGACGTGGATGCGTTCCAACTCTTGAGGACTAAGATGGTCGCCTCCATTAATGTGTATAAGGTGTTAATATCCCAGGTTTAAAAGTTCCTATATATTCTTGATAATATTGTTACTTTATATTCTATCTTATATGTTTTAGTATTCTTTATTACCAACGAAATAACAACAATTAATTGAAAACTTAAAAATACTCCGCAGGTTTTTGTCTGAGTATTTATCAAAATAATTGGTCTAAAATTGCCTCGGTAAAGTCAAGGTTTACATACAAGTATGTACGTGTTTGTTTAATTAAGTCATACATTTTAATGAATGGAGAGCCGATTAACAAATTTAATTATCAAAAGTAGATATAATGTGTATAGTGTTATAAAAAAGGTTTTTGCAATTTAGCATAATTGTTGAACGTAATGTAACGTAACGTAATGTAGTGTAATGTAACGTAATGTAATGTAATGTAATGTAACGTAATGTAACGTAATGTAATGTAATGTAATGTAATGTAATGTAATATAATGTAATGTAATGTAATGTATTTTTATGTGAGAAGAGTAGCAAACCAACATGCAAACTACCTGATGTTAAGTAGTCGCAGCCCTTAGACATCCACTTACAACCACAAATACGAGCGAAATACTATCTGAGCTCAAAGGTAGACAGACACGTTGCCACTCCTGAGAACTAAGATGGTCGCTTTGCCTTAAAGTGTAGCCGGCAACGGCACCTCTCCAACCGAAATACAAATAATGCTTTACGGCGGATTATGAGGGCGGCGGTAGTACTGTAATATAATGTAATGTAAAGTATTCGCGGTAGCCATTGTGATAGTGAGCTTGTTGTAAAACTTGTTAAATAATGTTTTTGTATATACGCAATTACGAGCACACTGACCCATAATGGCGAATGCTAACTGATGTTTCCTTAAATTTAATACAGGTATAAGCATATATGTATTTTTTTGATAAAGTTTTCTTTGTAGATAAAAAATAATTATCTATAGTTTGTCCATTTATTTTTATTATGCCAGCTTGAGTAAAATCAATTGCGTCTTAATGGGTTACCGATATTTTTTTATGACAATAGATTTTGTTAAAGAAGTAGTTTAAAAGTAGAAAATAAATCTGTGATTAAAGATTGGTGTCAATGCTATGTTCCATATTCAAAACCCGTATCTGCTCTCTGTAAAAGTTTATTGCAGAAGAGTGCTACTTTGCTGCCTGTTTTTTGAGAATAAAAGTATGTTTTTCGAATAGATTTCGTGAGAAAAAGCGTTACATTTTTACAACCCCTTCAAAATGGATATTAAATGAAAGAGCTTGACTAGTCGAATACACTATGAAAAAAATATAAAACCCACGATCGTCACCGTAAAATGTCGAATTAGGTACAAATTTTACTCCACCCTCTAAATATGGGTATCAAATGGGCTTAACTAATAGAAAAGTGTACCTTAAAAACTCCAAATCTAAAATGGTATCCGACCTAAAATGGCGGATCTTATACTTTAGATAATCAATACATTAAATCAGAAATTTAGTTATTAAATGAAACCAAAGAATTTTGTCAATAATTAATTAAGATTGAAGCGGTAATTCCAGTAATTTTGAAAGTAATATTAAGGAGTGGAATTGAATTGATACAAAAGCAAAATAAATCTTTTAATAATGTGGCTCTAAATGAACTAAATACAAAGAAAAATATTAATAAAATTAAAAATTAAAAACTTTGTGTTAACTCTAAAAAGGCTAGCGGGGTGGACTAATAGCCTAATTCTTTTTATTCCAAGGAGTCCAATAACACCAGGATATTAATAGGTTGATGAGGAATAAAATACTTTACCACGGAAGGAAAACATAGCAAGGAAACCCAAACGCCTAAGATTTTACGATAAAGTTTTTAAAGGCGCGTGATATGAAACTTTTACAATACAGTGAACTATGGTCTAATTCTTCTAATTCTTTGAGGAAAATACGTGTAGTTACAGTAAATAGGTTCACAATTATAAAAGTATTAAATGAAGATATAAGGTTGTGTTAAAAGAATATAACTAATCAAGCCAAGACTATTAATACATATAAAATTAGACTTTCCTTACATGAACACTAGATTTTCAAGAAATTAAGGTCTTCTTTCATAAAACTAACCTAAAAAGAATAGCTTCATAAGCATATTAGTGGTTACAAACAAGTTAATATTCAAAACATCGAATGGTTTACCAGTAATCGTTTCCAGGCCATTACGTGTACCTATACCTGCTTAAAGATTTCAACGCTTGTTGTATCGTCACGAACTTGATAATGCATTGGATTTAATACAAGATTGTATTGTTAGAGGGTAGCACCTAAGCCTGCTGGTTAGGTGACGTCACACATTTGGCGTAAGGTCGAGCGAT
This sequence comes from Phocides pigmalion okeechobee, assembly GCA_018251015.1. Classification (NCBI taxonomy): domain Eukaryota; kingdom Metazoa; phylum Arthropoda; class Insecta; order Lepidoptera; family Hesperiidae; genus Phocides; species Phocides pigmalion. Next base: position 12,772 of record DWON01007257.1, read on the forward strand.
AGCGCCTATCTATATATTCGACGGTAATCGTGTGATGGGACTCACTTTTGATTCGAATCAAAAATGAGTATCGCGTGAATCACATCTATTCATTTGATTGTTGTATTTTGTTTGCATTATTTAACCTACCGTATCTAATTATGAGTATTTTATAGATATCGCTTCAGAATTTAATTTTCAATAATGTATGACGTATAACATAATAATATATGAATATGAACCCTGAACCCTGAACCCTGAACCCTTTCCAACGAAAGGGCCAGGTGCCAGATCTCGGCAAGCGTCCTCCTTTTAGTCGCCTCTTACGACAGGCAGGAGATACCGTA
>DWON01007258.1:0-13096 GCA_018251015.1 Phocides pigmalion okeechobee
AAGACGTATGAACATAGACAAAAAAAAATTATATGGGGATCTCCCGCAAGGTTATATTCTTGACCTTATTTTCTTTCTTTCCTCCTATGCTACTAATGTAGCGTGTCCTCTTTTCTATTTATATAGAAAATGACTATAATCTAGAATCCGAATCAGGTCACTACATTAACAAAATACTTTTAAATATAGCAAACATTTTTCATTGTACGAGTATTGTACGTTTCTTACTTGTAACAATGGAAAAGTCAAACTTTAATCTTTTCTCATACTGTTGCGAATGAAGTCTGTATTGTTGATCGCCATTGTCATCGTTAAAGGCAGAATAGTCGTAACGTGCCTCTTGTTAGAATTCGTCTGTTATGTTTTATCTATATATTAAAATCTATTATTATACGATTATAAAAGATTGTTAATCTGGTTAAAATATAAATGTAGACTACAAGTAATTTGATAAATTGTTTGAAATATTAAGATTGTTTGTATGAGGTATCCATAAAACGATTAGCTGAGTGATTTATTTAAAATTTCATGGCTTTAATCACGTTCAATTTGATTTATTTCTGTATATCATGCTATATTATCAAAAAGATTAACAGAAGTAATGTAAAATTTACAAATAAGTAACTGCATATTATTGCGGATAGTTTTTTCTGTTATCAAACTGGAAAATACTTAAAAACCGGGTATTTAAATGTTCACTGGAATCGATCCAGTCCGTCCATCACATCTCAGACAGGACTGAAGTCCTACCAACACCATGCGTCCAAAGAGCTAAGATGGTCGCTTGCTTTTACGCTAGCAATCTCATCTCTCGCAACTGAAACTGAAAAACTATTCACGGAGTATTATGAGGCGACAGTACCTCAGATGAATTATATTGATACCAGGTGTCAAGTTATTATTTTGATACTACAATACAGAACTAGTGTTATTCGATTCTAAACCTGTTGCTTATCGGTTTTTCCATCAGCTATTTTTCGCTAACGTTGATTTATTCATGGTGTGTCAATTGTGTTCGCACGCGTGGAATACTGATGAGATTCCTGACGTTGGATGGTGCCATTAGAAATTGAAATGCTTTACGTCACATCCGGAGTCATTCCGGTCACGGTCAACGATGGAAAGGATTTCATCCTTTACCTTTAGATTCTATTCTTCTATAAACTCCTAAGGTCAACCTACTTCATCGAGATTCTGGGTTTTAACACCCTTTATCTATATATTTAAGGTCTTGGTATGTTATTTTTTAAATTTCTATATGAAAGCAAATAATGGAATAATTATTTTTTTACCATTTCTTTATCATTCCTTTATGTTACAATAATTCTTCTCTCAAAAAATATCCAAATATATTGATACTATCTTTCTTCTGTACGTAAACACTACGTATGCCATGTGTGTTAGTGTTAAATATTTGTAATGTCATCTTATATTAATAGCCGTTATTATCGATGCAAGAACTGAACCCACATTTTTTTATTTTTGTCTGGTTACCTCTCGTCCGTTAACGCATCACGTGAAGCAGTATGATCAGTTTAAATAAAAATTGATTTATTTTGTAACCTTTGAACTGAAACAACATATAAGATGGAGTTAGTTGCTTTATTTTAAACTCTTAAACTTCACGTGATAAAAAACACGAATACAATTAGCTTAAAATATTTTTCTTCCATGTTGTGCAATAATGAAACAGTAGAAATGTGTATTTTAAGTTCTATAAATACATTGGTACCTAAGCGTCTCAATTGGGTGAAGCTCGTATCGTCCCACGGAACTGGTTTAATGCGATGGCGTTGCGAATTCTTAACCGGTTGCGGATCGAATTTCGTAACTCGGACGTTTTATTGCTGGACGAAAAGGGACAGTTTCGTAATCAAAATTTTTTGCCGGAAATTATTATTTAATAAGACTGCAGGTGTAAGAGCGAATTGACTCTTAAAGAACGAATAAAAGTGTAATGTCGAAAAATTTGCGCCATTATTTGCAACTTCACTGAAATTCATTTTAGCATCTTCAGTATTCTTACGAGTACGATATTTACGTAAATTGTTATTTCCTTCTATAATTTTATTAAATACAAAAAAGATTCTTCGAGTTCTCAATTGATAAAAATATTATGTTTTTAGTGTGATGTAACGTAATTTTTTTGCAATGTCTGGTAAGTTGTAATTATTGGCAATTCGAACCCGACGTAATTTGTTAAAATTTGCATTGCATTGATTACTGCAATATCATATTGAAATCATTCAATAAAGACTAACCTGTGAAAGTACTTCTGGTGAAATACCGCGCACTGGAATTGCTTTAATATTACGAACGTCGTTTATTACTACTAAACACTTAAGTACGTAAAGTTTCTAGTTTATCTATCTCGAGTTTGTCTTCATAAATATAACTTACGACTGAAAATTTTGTTGCATTTCGAGCCTATATTTTCAAATCATTTTATCCTTATTATTACATAAAATTTCTTCATTTGTTTATTTCATACGAAAACTACCGACTTCATTTATGTCAAATTTTGTACAGAGCCTGCCTTTTCCTAGAGGTAAAATCTCGCTAATCTGCATTATCACGATATATTATATTGAATTTGAGCAATAACCAAAAATAATTATAGTTGTATTAAATTGCTAACGTATGATACCCAAATTTTGGTGTTATTTTTTCAAAACTCATTTATTCTTTGTGTTAGAACATTCCCTTTCCAACTTACGTAATAAAAAACATCTCAAGCTCACACTAGCGACTGTTACAAAAGCCGTAAAGATCACAATCTCTACAGTTTTTCTAAAGATACTATAAGAGTCTAAGATAACTTTATTTTCTCTTCAAACCTTCCCACGAACTTTAACTTTCTCACCCGTGAGAATTGTTCTCTGTTCTAGAGTAAATGCAGTTCCGTCTCTCTCTGATTCATGTATATTCATATACAAAGGAGGATAACTTTCGTCTAATTTTGTTTCATTCGCGTGACTTACGGGTGTCTAGGTTATTTATCTGTCATTACCATCAACGCTTTTTTAAATAAATGATTAGCAAACGAGCATGAAGGTCACTGGATGTTAAGTGGTTTCTGCAGCCACCAACCTCAAAATTAATTAAAATCCTATTGGAGATCGTTTGTACATGCGTTGCTACTCCTGATTACCAAAATGGTCGCCTCGTTTGTAAGTATAGCAATACACGTCTCAAATCCAATCACAAGGATTGCTTAATAGTGGATTATGAGAGCGGCGGTGGTACCTCCCCGGTCGAAAGCATTAAAGTTAGTTAAGTACCGGCTTATTCGTTTCTGCACTAGTTTTCTTCTGTGTTATCTATATCAAACAGTTAAAAAAATGTACATACTTATGAAAGCAAGGTGATCGAGCCTGTACATTTCAATGGGTGAGGTACCACCTCCACACTCATTTGTAACTTGAAGTAATTCTTGGATATCGTTAGAAAGGTGTGACTCCCATTTTATAAATGAAGTGCCCACTGCCCATCTTAATCTTTACAATTAGCAACGCGTGTATGACTAACAATAACTTCAGTTGGAATTCGCGTTGTATTGGAGTTGGTTATAGATAGCCAAGGACAGACCTTATGCTGGTGGATTGCATGCTCGTTTGCCACTTCCATTATGTAAAACAAACCGTAATATGCATTAGAAAATGTTCCTTCATTGTTACGCTTGTCATAACGTGCATATGAGGCTTGTTGCCTGACAAAAAATTCGAGTCGAGAAAGTTCATGCGTGTCACAAGTCATATTGTGTTCAACTTTGCCGTGATATTGAATAATATAACGAACCTTTAGAATTATAAAGACCTATTTCAAAAACTCAACATTTGGCTACTTATATTTCCAATATTTTTGTTATTTATGGCAAAAAGTGACGACCCGCATTGCGCCGTGATTACCATACCATAGCAGAATTTGATTCTCAGGACAGGCAGAAATGTGAACGACAGACTTAGATTTCTATTTTGGATCACAGTGTTTGTGTACTGGTATTTGTATGTGTCAAAGGACAAAGGAAATCGTAATGTAGAGTTATGTTATATTAAAGTGATACATAAAGAGATTTGTTCAGTATCAGGTAAAATTTAAACAGTATCAATTTGGCACAAGCGTACCAGGACTACATCTGTTTCAGAAAATTTTATAAATATGAGAATCTTTATTTCACACCAGCCTTTTTCCGCAGGTTTACTTGCTCGAGCAAAAGGATATTTAAATACATAGACTTCAATTTCAATATTTTTTATGCCCAATTTCAATATTTTAGAGGTGGAATTTCCAAAATATATTTTTTAATGCTCACACAATATCTGTGTCTAATAAATTGCATAATCTTATTTTCACATTTCTCAAAAACTTGAATTTCTTAGTTAGGTCTTTATTATTCTAAGAGTGCGACAACTTTTTGTTCTATCATTGTAATTAACAATGTGAAACATATCTGTTACTGAATTGAAACTAAATAGAAACAATTTATTCGCGTCTTAGCTCTGTCTTCCATTTGCTTTGCGGTGATTCTACAAATTACAACTATTCCATTTCGCAATTGTGATTTTAGAATAAACATTTTGTGATTTTGGTCTTCAGCTCATCAAAATGTCATTACTTTGATTTCTGAAATTGCCAGACACGCGTAAATTACTAGAAGTATGTACATATAAATAACAAATTATCTAAAATGTGTTGTCATTACCTGCTGTCTAAAATTACTTGAAAATACATTCTGGTAATGAGATGCAGATTCATTTTCCAAGTTTCTTTTATTAAACGTTTATCTCATCTTCGTATTTACCATAATATGCCTCATTCACGTAATATTTAAGATAAGAAACTCAAAAAACTGATGTTTACATAAGGTCATTACCGCATACAATATGTACCGGTAAAATAATTGCCCACTTAACAAATTTTATGAGCAAACTTTCAAAAGTCGTTCGTTTTTACCATAATGTAATTTCGATTTCGTTTTAAACACATGAGTCATAATGAAATAATTTTTAGTTATTAATATCAAATTGTTACGGAATATTGTTGAGGCCATTTTAATTAAAAGAAATAGTAAGTACTCGTTTTATTATAATGATATTAAATTGGATATAGAAGAAAGAAGTTTTATTGTGTTGAGAAGCTGAAACGTTAATTTAACTCTTCGAATTGTACTTGATATTTATGTAATGCATATAGTAAATGGCACATTATGTTATGTCTGGCCGAGTCACGGAAGTGTGAGAGCGTTCCCGCGACGTCGCCTCGCAGTGGAGTGATGGAAGAACCGTCAGTTTCGATTGGACTGATTGGAGTCTATTGACGGCCGACACAACCTCACTGTCGGTCCTGTGGCAAAAGGTACTCATCCCGAGTTTTCCCGAAGTAAAAATAAACATTACGTTTTGTAGTCTTAAGTGAAACAGGAATGATAATTCAGTATGTAATGTAAATCGATGCTTACCACGTAAAATTTACTTATCTATAATTAATACGCAGTTAGTCGTAGTGTTGATTGTTTTTAGTGTTCGTTTTACATGTCGCGATGGCATGTATATCATTGTTTTTGTATTACAATTCAGAATTATTGAATGTATATTTCATCGTAAACCTCTTCCCCTACGACTATGCCCTATTAATATATCCAGTCCATTAGTATTTCTGATAAATCTGAGAAATATGTCCGTTAAGTTGATTCGTCTCCAGATTTCGTCATTACCTATTCTTTCTCATATCTAAATGCCAAGCATAGCTCTCTTCATGGCACACTGATTTTGACCTTTGGATAAAGTCTGTAATGAAAGACGTCTCGACTCCTTAGATCGTCGCTGCTACGCATTGCTCAAATCGTTTTGACTTCAGACACTAAGGAATTTGTATTCCGTAGTTTCTCGAACGCCGCCGAAATAAAAATTTACTGATTACATATTGTCATTACAGAGTATTCCCACCGCAGACCCGGTAATGATCGAGCATTACCAAGTGTCGTAACTGTCGCTATGGCCTCAAGTGCATTATGAAACGTCACTTGCGTGCGGTCTGATTTTTACGGAAATGAACACTGTGACGCAGTCCAACAGGTGTTCTCAGTGGGTCGTACACTTTGTTATATAAAATTAATAATAAAAGTCGTTGTAAATTCTTTACAACTTATTTCCATAATTGAACATATATGTATGTATATAATGTCGCTCGAAAACTCGAAAAGAATTTAAGGTCACGCTTAAGATGTTTCGGTGATCCTTTTTTATAATTTTTAGGGTTCCGTAGCCAAATGGAAAAGACCGTTATTTTCTGTACCTATAACCTAGTCTCAATGTAAGACGTAGGTATATTATTTGTTTTTAAGATACGTTATTTTTCAATTAGTTTACATTTTTTTTATGTTAGAATAATTGCCAATGAGCGTACAGACACCTGATGTTGAGTAGTCTCTGCAGCTCTTGAACATCTATTTCCCGACTCAAACAGGACTAATGCTTAAACTAAACTTAACCTATAGTTTGCACTTATAGTTGATCACGTCGCTTATAAGTGTGGTCTGTAACCTCACCTCTCGAAAGAATTACTTTATGGAGCATTATTAGGGCGGCGGTGGTACATCTCCGATCGGACTATAGTTCTACCACCTGGGAAATCTAATTTACTCTGGAACAATTCCGATTCATCATCATCCATTACTTTCCCACTGCTGGATACATTTTCTCATTGGATCATGGATCCAAAATTCATGAACAAAAAATTACCAAAAGTCTTAATGATTATTATAATTATTCATTTTAAGTTCATATCCTAAAATATATTTATTATTTTTAATAAATGAGCAAAAAGTGAAAGTAATCGTAAGTTGCAACTCATAACTGTTGAAGAAAAAATGCGTTACGACATATGCGACACTTGACACTTGCATGGTGATGTGTTTTTTACTGAAATGAACACCAAATATATGTATAGCAACTTTAATTGACCAATGACACTCGAAAATATCCGTAACAATTTTTTTATGAATGTTTGGAGGTTTTTATTGTCGACAGAAGTAGTTTTACAATAGTATTGAAGGAGTAGAAGTGAAAGGTGGAAGAACCATAGTTCAACCGGGGACGTTCCACCGCCGCCCTTATAATCTCAAAACATTAGTTGTGTTTCGGTCGGAGAGGTGCGGTTACCGGCTACACTTCGAAGGGAGAAGCGATATCATATCTCAGAAGTAGAAACGCATCTGCGTCAATCTTAGATACGACTTCAGTCCTGTTTGAAGTTGCATGAGAAGTCCATGGGCTGCAGCGACTACTGAACATCAGATGGCATGAATGCTCTTTTGCTACAGTTCCCAAAAGTTCTCAAATGCGTGAAACCTACTAATCCGCATTCTTTCAAGCAAAGCTGTGATCGACCTATTCTCGTTTTCAGAAGAAACTCGTATCTTTAGCATTTCCAAGTTAAGGGCCATCTTGTCCTCAAAACGCAGATTCCGACGCATCTAACGGTGAACTAATGTACAGTTATCGATACACCGCGGTTGTGATAATGGCGACCTGCAACGTATGCAAATGTCGGGAAGTGTGTCCACCGTTATTTACCGAATTCCAATAGGTGTAGCATTATTGAGATGAGATGATTGGACTCGATTCAGTTGCTTATAAAAAAGTTAGCAAAACAGCTCATCCAGGACATGCTAAGTAACTAACTTTGCAGCTGTGGAAATGTAGGCATAGGTATGCCTCTAAAAATCCAGGTGGCAGTGATGAGACACAGATCAGATGCTTCAGAACACTGGTTCAGGCGCTACTTGCAACTCTTTGTATCCCACAATTGGAGTAGCTCTTGGTTATACTGAGGCTGGTGGACCAAGTAGACCAGTGTCTTCATAATCAGGGGTTAAGCTATTTTTGTTTCGGTTAAAAAGGTGGGATTACCAGTACACGTACTAACAAGATCTTATTTTTTACAAGTATCTACTTTAGATAAAAATTCTGTCTGAGTTTGGATAGGTATATGCTTAGGCTGGACGAACCGTTTCAGAACCCCAGATCAGGCCTGCACATTCGTTTACTATTCTTCTCAAAAAATGAATCTTGTGGACAGTTATCTAAGAATATACTGCAATATTGCTTTATTTTTTCCCAAAAAATTCAAGGGTTAAAATACTATTTTCGACTTGTCGCTACCATTATATCGATTTCTTAAAAAAGTGATCTTAAGGTGTAAATACCGAATGCAAATGAAACCACCGTTATATATAGAATTCCACAAGATGTTGGAACGTTGAATACATAATTGGAAATTGGGCAATCTGGCTACTACACTGGAATTCATATGTAGGAGAACTGTAATACTCTCTTAAAGTATTCTTAGAGTAGGACGGGTACTATGTCTGCCGTCCGATCAGTGGGAGGTCGGAGATGGCGACGTAATCGACGCATGCCACTTATAGAGGAAACATTGAAAAGTAGGAGAACTATAGTTCGACCGTAGGTATCACCGCAGCCCTCATAATCCGCCATAAAGCATTAATTGTGTTTCGGTTGGAGAGGTGCGATTGCCAGCTATACTTTGAAGCGAGGCGAACATCCTAGTCCTCAGGAGTAGCAACGTATTTGTGGTTGTACGTGGATATTTAAGCAGCTAAGATATCTAAGCTAAGCAGGAACAGGTATTGTTTAAGTCAAAAATCTTACATATCTCATCATCCCGGCCCTGGACGGACGGGATCATTTGATTACCACATCCAAAAAAGTTTACCATTTTGATCTTTTGTCAAAATTTACAGATATAATAGTTTATAATTTACAACTACAATTGCTACAATTGACTTTCCACTCTCTCATAGTTTGTCAAAGTCGCGAAATATAATTTTATTGAAATGGCTCGCAGTCGTCCTAAAGGCTGCATTGAATAATTATTACTGGATTACGTATATGCTTATGTAAATAAATAATAATTATACATATAAGTGAAATTGTTGTGTCCGATTGTGATTGCGAAATGCCATTACCTAAGATATTGTGCTTACATACATGATGTTAAAATAGTATCACCTAGATATTAAACAAAGTGTGCGGGGACTTTGTACAAACGTAAAAAGTTTAACTGATAAGCGATAAAAGGTTTTTTTTATTATAAGGCAGATTTTTCTTATCTTGGTAATTGTAAATTATGAAATAACAAATGAATAGAGTGCTTCTCACAAAGTTCTATTAAAATACCTCGAGACAAATTTTATAACTGGTAACATTTAAAAATCAACTGTCATCATTTTTCCACAGATGCCAACTTCATGGTGTAGAACGTAAAAAAATCCTCTTACCTTTTTTCATATCGCACCAAAATAATTATAAGTTCAATATTTATTGATATATGAACTGATTTCCCAGAAGCTACTCCCAAAGGTTTCAGAATAAACTTTCTGGCGAATACCAAGGCCTAATTACAACTGAAAATGTTCAAATATTTGAAAAATATTCCTTTGATTGCGTTTGCTAAGGTTGCTAGAAGATCATCGAGTAAAATCTCGGCATTTATTATAGCAAATACAATTTGAATTATATAACCAGATCAACCATCGAGTTGATGATATTCTAATGACTCCATACTGTTATTCTCCTTCAGTTGTAAACATTAGTTACATACATTATTTTTTCACTACAGGTAAGTTACCTAACATACCACATTGATTTAATACGTATAGCTTTATATTACTATCGTGTATACCATTTATATTATTGTATTGCGAAATAATAGTACATATCTTTATTACAATGACATACCTTATTATTATAAAACTTTATTATTTTGTCAAAAGTAAGCGCGTATTATTTTAGAAAACAAGTTAAACAATATTTATGTGTTATAAAATGTTTCCTATTACTTACCTTTGCGTCTAAGTAATGTCGATAATATTTCTATGTTACTTCAAGTAGTCAATCTGTTATTCAATTAATCCGCCCAACTATAGGTATAACATCTGTTAAAAAAACTACCATTTTATCTAAACCAATTTGTTATTACTAAAATACTTTTAAATTGATTGCTCTGGTAATTCGTGATTAACTAAAATATTCTATAAACTCATTTATTAATATGTATTTCTTATTTGAATTTTCATAATAATTTACCGTTCTGTCAAGTGTTAATTATGATATTCTATCTATGCAATATTCCCGTTATTATGCATATATCGAAAATAAATACTAATATTCCTTAGAATGAACAGTAAGTCAAAGCAAAGTGCCAATATTGCTAAGGATTAACAAAAGTAAAAGATTGATGCCAAGAAAGTTCAAAATAGTGTACCTAAAGATATACTAATGCCAAAAAGAATAAACAGGATGAACGAGTACCAAAACCCCAAAGTTCCTAAGGATTAACAATAAGTAATAAAACAGTCTTCAAGGGAATTAAGAGAAGAAAGAAATATCTGTTATCAAATGTTGCTAAGGATGGATTAAGCATTAAGTGATAAGTGTCAATGGACAATCTGTCAAGTGTATCAATTATGAACGATGCACAGAATTGATAAATATCTCTTTTGATGAGAATGGACGATAAGTGAACATGGAGACCCACGGAGACTCCCGGAGCTCCCGGGCGAGCGACTCTCCCGGGGACACGATGAATGATGTATATGCTGCTTGGCGTAAGTGAACCATTTAATATTTTCTCCGGCTAATATTTTGTTTGCCTTTCTCACAATATTACATGTCTTCAAAAAGTAAATTTAATGTTATATTTTTTACCATGATTTTCAGCTAGAATTGCCTCATGAATCTTCTTGATCTCAAAGATTTTACTTGCGTTTTTCGTTTGTACTATAGAGAAAAAGCTTTAAACAGTATTTACTGAGTTCATGTTTTTGGTTTTGTGTGCTCATAACCGCCATAATACAAGCAATCCCAGTTAAAGGTTGGTAAAGGTTCTATATGTTATTTTATAGCAAAAACAAAAAGAATATTAAATCATATAGACAGTCTTAACACCTTTACTAACTGCTTTCCAGAGCAAATATGAGACTATGTTGTCAATCTATTATCTATACTTCACACCTATCTGAAGTTAGCGTGGTACTGTTATTACAGTTATGAAAGTTTTCCAATTCTCTGTGGTTGTAAAAGGAAGTTTGATGGAACTGCAGCGCCCGGCGCCCGCCCGTCCGGCGTCTCATCAGACGTTGGATCGTGTCCAGATATGGTTCAGTGAACTATTTTGATTTCTGTTGTGTAATACCAAGAGCATAACAAGAAAGATTGTAGCAGTTCTGGAAAAAACGATTTTCATTCCGTAGTCTTCAACAGCTATTTAGTGGTATATTTTTTTATCTGAGAAGAGTAGCAAACTAACATGCAAACCACCCGACGTTAAGTAGTCTCAGCCCATAGGCATAACACGATTGAAATCTTATCTGAGCTCTTACGTAGATATGTTGCTGGAGAACTAGGATGGTCGCCTTGGATTGCAGGTTTATTAGATACCATATATTTTACGTAAAAATAAAAATAAACCATTTTGGAAAGAGCACGTGCAATTATTAATTAGTGTTTCTTGACATGAATTCCATTTAATTTAAACCTGTTAAAAGGTTTAATTAACTGTGTAATTTTTGAACTTGACTTTATGTTCGACAAAACGATTTCCATTAACACTTTTATGCATGGCTGCGTCCGGAAGACCTTCAAGTAATTAATTCACAACATATGCAAAATATTGAGTCACACTCTTGTATTTACTTTGGCATAATAAAATACAGTGCAAACAGAAATACCTCTGTATGTCTGTCAATGTTGCATAATTTCACGGTTTGGCTACACGAACTGGATGTAAGGTTGCCAAATGTCTGTTGGTTTAATCAGTGATTAAAGAAAATTCTGTGGTTCTTCTATTGAAAAATATTTATTCAATAATACTTTTTGCATATGTATCTGTCAAAATCATATCAAAACAAATATGCGTAGTGACTATACAAACATACTATATATATTACCACTACTATATATACTAAATGATTATAGAACAATAAATAATGAAACACATAATAGAAATATTTCAATATCACATTAGTAAATGTAAAATATATAGATATATTATAATATCGAAATCGACAACCCTAGCTGGAACGAATCGGTGTCTAAATACAGAGATGACTACTGAGTCGGCTGTTTGATCAATTGGGTACTATTTAACTTAATTGGTGGCCTGTGTCCTTTATTCTGGTGCATCCGTGTAGTGTGGATTCAAATGGTGAGGGTATGTCTGCGCAGCATTAAGTTCTCTTCACATTTAATTACGACTAAATCAGCTTTATAGCGAGATAAACCTGAGGCAACCTGTTTTTAACCCTTAATGCGGCGCTCATATATTCGGGTCAGCTTGCGGGAGGCGGCACTAATTTGGAGCTTATTTCTCTAGAATACTATATTAGAAGAGAAGATGCGCCGATAACTCACGGAATTTTTGTTTCTTTTAGCGCCCGTGTACGAATACACAAACGCCCCCAGTCTTGTAGCGCCGACATAAGCACTGTTTTTCACCCGTAACCAATACAGATCTGTACGTAGAACACCTCAGTCGCTAGGAGTAGCAACGCATGTATGCAAAACGTCAGGCAGGACTTTAGTCCGGTTTGAGGTTAGATGTAGATGTCCATGGGCTGTAGGGTCCGTCTTAAAAGGTTGCCGACTCTTATTACTACAGATAAATTATTTTTAATTTCAGATACATTTTATCGTGAATGATGACTATCTTGTCGTGAATAAACTTATGAATATAGGTCAAGCGTTCGTTAAGCAATATTTTTTGCAGTTTACTTGTATTGTTTAAAATGCTATTGTTTCAAACAATACAATGCCAACGAATGCATTTATAAAAGTAGGTACTCTGTCAGTTGATTTGCAGACTTATATTTACTTCCTTGTTTAATCTAATGTCGTTTCATTTAGCTGCTTTTTATGTAAGAAATAAATGGACTCCATTTCTTCCGTACATACTAAAAAGGGTTATGATTTAACACTGATGGTGTTCTCAACGTCAATTTTATGGTTTAAGATCTTTATTATTTCTCATAAAGAATTTACAAAATTCACTTACTGAGAAAACATGCTTAATTAAC
>DWON01007259.1:0-13093 GCA_018251015.1 Phocides pigmalion okeechobee
AAAACAAGTATTTTTTAGGAACTGGAGCATGTGCCATTTACCCAATTTTGGCAGCTGTCAAAAACAAATGGTTCATGGTTGGAACAGAAACTGATGAAGACAGTATTAAAAAAGCTATAGATAATGTTGAGAGAAACAATTTACAGGATTTAATACAAGGTAGGCTAAATACAACTAATTTACTATATATTAACACTTTCAATGTGGCGCTCATATATTATATCATGTCAGCGTTGCGGGAGGTGGCACTAAACGGAAGCTGGTTTCTGTAAATATGGTATTTTTTAGTATCCATTTAGCATCTACAAATACACAGACATAACGTCCACCCAGTCTTGTAGCGCTGATGTAAATACAGCAATTGTATTTGCCCATAATCCAAAAAGATTTATATGAACACAGGAGTGTACAAGTCAAATAATACACAGCAATGTACAATATTACTGTATACATATATACTTGGCGTATGCAATATTTAATCGAGTCTCCTCAGTATTTTTTCCTTTTCAATATAAAATGATATTGCACCAATAATATGTCATCTTGCATAATTTTAACTTTTTATATAATTGCATAGAAATAATTAGAAAAATAACTTATGTAATATGCCCTCTTAAAAATTAATATTGTCTGTTGCTAAAAGTTTGCTAATTATATTTTCTGCATATAGAAATCACACTCTAAAATTATAATAACAAACCAAGATGCAAAAATAATGATATAATGCATCAAGATATATTATAATATTTCTTATAGTTAATTATTTCAGTGTCAGTTATGGAGATTACTAATTATTACAGTGAAAAAGAATAGCAGCTCATCAGTACTTGATTATGTTTTACAAAATGAAAGCATACAAAAATTCAATTTTTGTATGTGTAATCCACCTTTCTACAGCACCTTTCAAGAGTTGTGGGAATCTAGAAGCCCTGCCAGGTACCATTTATACTTACATCATATTATTTTAAAAAATGTTATAACTTTACACTTGGTACATGTTTTCTTAACACTTTGACTTTGGTGTTAACATTAATCAATATTGTAAGTGGTTAAATGGGAGATGTTTTCTATCCATTGGAAATGCGCCGACACTTCACACACCTTTTATGTTTCGCGGCATCTGTGTAGCATACACAAATAAACAATTGTTGTATAATTGTAGCTCCTACGTAAACACAGCACTTTTGTTTGCCCTTATGTTAGTACAGATTAGTAAATAACAGTTGTGTGCAAGCCACATGCATGTTATGCATGGTAAAATGCAGCAATTATGTTTCCCATACTTAAAATGTTAAATGAATTTTCTCTTAATTTAATAAAAACAAATAAAATTACAAATACTGACATTTTAGAAATGAAAACTTTTTCAGACCTCCACCTAAAAATGGGTTTACTGGATCTCCTCAAGAATTAATTACTGAAGGGGGTGAGCTCAAATTCTGCAGGAAAATTATAGAAGAGAGTAAAATGCATAAGGATGATATATTGTAAGATCTTGCTATAATTAATTTGAAGAAGTGACCCTACAAAACCCTCTGATAATCATGTAGGAGATTATTGTTGAGGCGATAAAAAAATACATTCTTTATGTCACAAAGGCAGTTAAATTATAATATGTACTTAAATTACTCATTATAACTTCATGGTTCACTTTATTTTACTTTTGGTATCAAAAAACTTTTATTATCTAAAGCTTTTATTTCAGAATTTATACCACTATGGTAGGTCATAAATATAATTTAAAAGAGTTGGAGCTGGATATGCAAGCAGAAGGAATAAAATATACAACAACAGAATTTTGTCAAGGGCGAATTACTCGTTGGGGCCTAGCTTGGACATATCAGGATTATGACATCAACAAGTTAGGTAAAGATAACTCATGAATATTTATGACTTTTTTGTATTATCAAAGCTGGTATTGATGCCTGGAACTATGATTTATGATGATATGATATATAACTGTGACTTGACTGATCTTAACCATTTTTTGACAAATATTGAATTTTGAATGTAAGTAAAGAATATCACTAAAAACATTTAGCACATATTTACATTGGGTGTTTATGTTGCAGTCCCACCAAGAAATAAAGCACGAAAACGTAATCTTCCAATTACATTTACCTTGACGAAACTGCCTGATCAAGAAAATGACATAGAACCTGTTATGGTGAAATTAAAGTCCATATTTGAAAAGCTTGAAATTACCTATAAAATAGTAAATAAAAGGAAAAATGATGTGACTCTTGATTTTACGGCATTAACCAATACATGGTCCAACCAAAGACGAAAACGAAGACTTTTGAAAAGGATTCAAGAGGATGAAACTAAAAAGTTAAAATTAAAAATTGAAGACACTGCAACCACTTCTTCTGTTGATCAAACAGATAAATCGGAAAATCTTAATAATCAAGAATCAATGAGTGAACCAGAAATAAAAGAAGCCAATGTCACTACAGAAATTAATCCTGTTATAAATGCTATTGCAAAAATTGGAAATCGGAATGATTGCTTAAGTGTGGAAATGGAATTCTTACATGGCAGTGCTGGAAAAGAGGGTCTTCATCAAATAATACAGTACATTAAAAACAATTGGAAATAAAAGTTGTGTTATTCTTATGCTATCCGTATAAAAAAATCCATAGACACTTGAAATTATTTGAAATAAAATAGTATATAAAAATTATTTTACAAAGTAAATCCAAATGAATCGTCAAGAGGAATGATAGTACTTTAAGTGTCTTGATTACGTGTAAAAATCTACTGGGTAAAAATGTGCTAGGTGGGATGGGTGCAGAAATATTGCATTTTTATTAATATATACAATTGCATTAAATCTATATAACTAGTGTTGCGTAACTGTCCATGGGCGGTCAATATTATTACTATCGTGCCCTCGACCCGTGAAGTGCGGCCGCTGAGAATATTTTTGTGATTTCTGATGGGTCATGATCGAATAAGTGATGTAACTGAGGTGATAGAGAATTTACGACAAAATATTCCTATTTTTCGATTTACTCTACAAACGAATAATTTTATTGAACTTTATAATTAAATTAAACAACAGAAAGGTGTCGCCATCTAGCATAATAAAAGTGCAGTAAAATATACCAGTGCACGATTAATATGATAATATCGTGCATTATTTCAATAGAAACTATCGATAATATTGAAGTTCACAATACTGTCGATATTAACACTGTTTTAAGGACAACTATCGACAGTTAATGTATGTAATGTACAATGACATTTTTATTAAAATAGGCAAAGTAATTTGTATGTAAGTAACTTTTCATTATTGAAAAATTAACCTAAATGTAATGTTTTTATTCGTCGTATCAGTTAATGGTTAAAGATAAAAACATCCATTTCTAAAGAGAAATAATATAATAATTCAACGGTTTCAGATATGTTAGCCTGTATTTAAAATATATTCTGTGAACATAAGCGTGAAAAGAAATTATGAACTGTCAATATCTTTGACAAACAACTGTTAGCATTAGTATTGAAAAAGCCGAAAACTAATTTGAAATATCTGTTTCTTCGTTTTGGTTACCCACTAAGTTCATTTTTTATGTTCTTTGTCCTTTTTTAGATCTTTAGTAAGAGTACTATTTCACCTCTCCAGGCCTCTAGTTAGCTAGATTTAGATACTCGTAAGTTCTAAGCCTGCGTATGTATACCAAATGAAGATGAGTGATTCTTCTACTGCGAATACGCAACATTGTTAGTGTACTTTTCTTTGATCTTTTGATATTTATGATGCAGTATTAATCTGTAACTCCAATCTTGTAATACCTGATGTGAGTCCAAAGCTATTACTTATAATAGATTTTTCGGAGAATTAAACTAATTGTTACAATCTATTCAGATCTGAATATATTTAGCTATACTAGTAAATGTGATTTTAAAAGATATTATATTTATTCAGTATTTTTTCAGTGAGAAGACCTGTTAAGGAAAAAATGAAATCCGATAGTAGGGAGACATCCAGTAGTAGAAAGAAGTCAAAGCCAAATAGTCATAGTGAACCAGAAAATAGACCTGCGTAAGTGATTGGCTTACTTTTCTTATTCTAAAATAATAACCACGACAACCATTGTGTTATGACTAAATGTTTTTAAAATTTGTGTAACAAAATAACTACCAATGTACTAAATTGCCCGATATGCTTTTTTGAAAATTCGTTCTGTTGTTAATTGGTTATTGCTAACTATAAACATCTGTTCATAGTTATCCATATAGAGCAGATATCCCAGTAGATTGCAAGTGTGTTTATACTAGTGAGGAATAAGACGGTGGCCTCATATGTAATTGAGTCAAATAAATGACAAAAATTTAACACTTTTCCTGTGGCACAAATATCTATCATCGGGACAGTATAGTGGGAGGTGGCCCTAAATTGGAGTTTGTTTGATTAAACTTAGGATACGCTGACAAATGACTGAAATACTATATTTTTTAGCATCGGTGTATCATCTATGAATATACAGATGTAATATCCGCCCCCAGTCTTGTAGCACCGATGTAAAAACAGCACTTTAACTTGCTCATAATCCATACAAATTTCTCCATACAACATAGGTGTGTAGGAGCTACAAGCACATTGAGTCTAAAATTATACAGCAGTGTTTTATCTGCAGGGAAAGTGTTAAACTAAAATTAGAAGTTATTATTAGTAGTTTTTATTGTTGTACATTAATATTTAGACATAAAAATAAGAAAAGAAATCAAAGTATTCATTATCTCACTTTAATTTGGGTTTAATAAAAATATGATTTAATAAGTTAAATATCAAATTTTCTGTAAAAATAATTAATGACACTTAAATTGTTTACTTTATTTCATTTAATGTAGTAAATCAGTAACAAGGAAACCTATGGAGTTGGAGACTGATCCAATAATATTACAAAGAAGACAAAAAACTATTGATTATGGAAAAAATACAGTGGGCTATCATATCTACCTACAAAAGGTACCTATGTAAGTATTGTTTAATGTTATTAAAAATATTAATTAGAGAAGTTTATTATGAGTATACTACTTATAATATTTTACAAAGTTATTTTTGATATAATAGCTTTATATTCAAAAAGGTTTGCACATTTGCTTGACTAAGCAAAGTCAATGATGCATTTTTATGAATCATTACCAATGTTTTGAGACCTCATACAACTTGGTCTTAATATCTTTTATATAATAGTGAATAGATCAGTTTTATCTATGTCTTGTGCCCAACATGGCATGATCATAACACCAATATAATTGTTTATATAGAAAAAAAGGATTCATTTTATTTTTACTAGGAACAGCCATTAAAATTTCCAAATTAGTAAATTGTGATTTTATACTTCTTTAAAAATATTCTATTTTCTAACGTGCCCAAAAATTTTAGGATCATGGTCTAAGGCGCCTCCATTATTGAATAACCAATGAGTTTCTTTTTTAGAGAAAAGCGCACAAAAGAACATCCAAAGACACCTGACAAGTACCTTAAATACAGCAGAAGATCTTGGGACACATTGATTAAGATGTGGAGAAAAAAACTCCATGAGTATGATGATGATGAAGACAATAACGATAATAAATCTCAGGGGTCTGATGAAGAGATTCAGTCATGATTTTTTTTTTTAATAAAAACAAGTATAATTTCATAAGAGTATTAATGAATGTGGATGCAATTTTACCATACACTGCATATTGTAAGCAGATCATATTAATCATAATATGGTTATTTTTATGACATTAATTTTGTAAGTACCTGTCAATTTTTGCAATAAAAACATTGAGAGTGCCTTAAGTAGATATAGGCACTAGTGAACAGTTATTACTTTATATATAGAATATGCTACGATTTCCACAGAGGTGTTGCTACCAAGGTTAAAAATACTTGTTTAATAAATGTGTTATTCTAGCCTTGTATAGTTTAAGTATTACACTCCCTGTAATTATGAATTGTTTAAGTTATAATTGTGTATTGTAAGCAGTAATTTTTCAACAATAAAAATTCTGCTTAGTTTTATACTCAAGACTAAAGGAAAAGAGTTAATGAGTGCAAAATGAGTAAATTTAACCGTAGTTGACTCGCCAGCTGCCAGTAATTTGTACTGCATAATAAAATTTAAAAAAAAACTGTTTGAAATGTTAAACACGTATTGAAATGTTAAACACGTATTGAAATGTTAAAGCTTAACTTAACTCTTTGAATGTGGTGCACACATTTATAATAGTCAGCGTTGGGAACGGCGGCATTAGACTGAATTTTTTTACTAGAATGGAGATGCGTCGACGATTCACAAGCCTGTCGTGTTTGGTAGTATCCATGCAGCGTCTACGAATAAACAGACGTGTTCGCCAGCAATCTTGTAGCACCTACGTAACACAGTACTTGTGTTCAGAACAAAATGGAAGTATTAAATCAATAAAGCTGGATAAACAAATAATGCACACCTGCACAGATATGTACTTGGGTTTTTCCTTCGCTTTTGCCAATTAATATTTCAGCTTTTCCAAACAATTTTTATGTTTATATATTTTTGATGTACCAAATATCAAATCATCCAGGTATTATTATGTTTAGTATATTATCTTTTCATATAAAGTAAGTAAGGTCTTTGCAATTGACTTTAATAATTGATTAAATGTAGTATTACCATTGTTCATGGGTTTTTTTTTCACCACAGGTTTGGCAATTCATTTTAAATTTCATATACATATATTTCATATACATATATACATATATAAAACAGTGTAACAATTTTATAAACATAAACTTTATACAATATTTATAAGTCTTAATATTAAGTAGATTTTATACTTAATATTAAGTACATATTATTTACTGCAAATTTTTTGCTTGAAAGGTCATTATTAAAACAAATTTTAATTTAAACACTATATTTATTTTAATTTGTCGGCAATTCTACTCTGTTCAAGATGTCCCGCGCCTGTCTTACTGTTGCATTGTATTTAGTGTCTAATGCTAGACTTTGCAATTTCTGCATGTACTCATCAATATTGGCCTCAGTCGCACCTGAAGGACCACCTGTAAAATGTAAAGGTACATTGAAATAAAATAATATGCTTATTAATATTTTGAAATTCAAAACAATTGAGCTAGATATTATGCACCAAAAATAGCAACATGGTAGCTGATAAAACACGATTATGTCACTTACAGTTATTATTTATATTTTTTACAATTATATGTATAACTATTTAACACCGACTACGGCGCTCATATTAAATCCAATCAGTATTTATTTACTTATTTATTATAGGACTTCCAACATAAATTACATGTGGTATTTAAAATTAGGTTTACAAAAGTCTTAGTACTTAGTACACGTAATTCAATTTAGAGGTAGCCACAGCATGCTTAAGTAAACATTGTACGATAACACTAATTATGATAATAAACTATAGGAGCATATAAATTAAGATATCTATAATATGTAACATGAGATATATGAGGATTACTAATTTCTAGGATCTAATGAGGATTTAAATGTTTCAAGGATTTTTAATATAAATACTTTTAAGTTGTCACTGAACACATCAATAGACTTATCTTTACTAACAAATTCCTTGTAGAGTCTACTAAGCCTGGGTATTAGAGAATTGTGACCGAGATTGGTCCGATAAGGTTTGTAAGTGAATAGTGGAACGGGATATCGCGGCACACGAGAGGGAACGTTAAAAGTTAAATGAGCCAGCAGTTCCGAGTTATCCATGGTTCCATTTGCGAGTTTATATAAGAATACCATGTCGTGTAAGTTTCGTCTTTCTGATAAAGTGTTTAGATCGAATGTTTTAAGCCGAGTGGAGTAGGGTGTTCTTTTATCTAGTCCCGTGAGGTAGAATTTTGTAAATTTTCTCTGTATACTTTCTATGCGATCTTTGTAAATTTGGCAGGCAGGGTTCCAAACGACCGTGCCGTACTCTAACTTGCTTCTTACGTACGTGGTATACAAGGTTTTTTTAGTCTTAAGTTTTTTAAATGTTTTGGCATTTCTAAATACAAATCCAAGCATTCTGCGTGCTGACCTACATATATCTTCAACATGTTGATTGAACCGTAGTTTAGTGTCAATGGTTATTCCCAAGTCGCGTACGTGTTCGCATTTTAGTAGTATATTATTATTTATTTTATATTTGGTTTCAAGAACGGAGCGCTTACGTGTAAAGCTTATACAGGTACATTTAGAAGGATTTAATTCCATGCCGTTTTGTTTGCACCACTCAGCCACTCTGTTAATATCTTCCTGTAAGGATAGAGCATCGTCATATTTTAAAATCTCCTTTGCGACTTTAAGGTCATCAGCAAAAATAAAACATTTGGAATGCTTAACACAATTAGTGATGTCATTTATGAATATATTGAATAAAATGGGGCCTAGTATTGAACCCTGGGGTACACCAGATGTTGCGCGATATGTCTGAGATAAGTGACCACTGATAGCTACATAAGAGCATCTGTCGGCGAGATACGACGCGAACCATGCCAACAGTGTCCCTGATAGACCAAAATGAGAGAGCTTTGCCAGCAGCAGTTTATGATTCACCCTGTCAAACGCTTTCGAAAAATCGGTGTAAATAGTGTCGATTTGTTGTCCCGAGTCCACTGAAGCAGTAACATGATTTATGAAGTTAGATAGATTTGTGATTGTGGATCGGGCACCTACAAATCCATGCTGGGCTTCAGACAGCGCTTGACTTGTGTGGCGCAACAAAACTGGATACACCAAGGACTCGAAAATCTTAGCAAAGGCTGATAGGATTGTGATAGGCCTATAGTTTGCAATATCTACTCGGGAACCCTTTTTAAACACAGGTACAATGCGTGCGTGTTTCCATAAATTAGGGAAGGTTCCAGATTGGAGTGATTTGTTATATATCAAGTAAATAGGCAAAGATAGAGTTACAGCACATTTGCGGATTAGCAGAGGTGGCAGGCCATCAGGCCCCGCCCCCTTCCTTATATCAAGTCTTTTTAATTTCTGTATCACTTCCTTAATAGCAATATTAACGGAATTTATATTATTGCTGGTTTGTGTTAATGTAATATTAGTGATAGGAAGATCGCAGTTATCATATACCGAAGAGAAAAAATCAGCAAACAGATTACATATACTGGGGCCGTCGTTGGCAACTCTATTGTTGAGAGTCATGCTGCTCGGGTAGGTGTTTGGTGAGTTTCGCATATTCTTTAGGTGTGTCCAGAAGTATCGTGGATTGGTTCCTAAGTTTTCTTCAATGGATTCTATGTATCTTTTGTAGCATGTTTGGATTAGATTGTTACTATCAGCTCTTAGCATTTCGAATCTGTAAATATCCAATGGGTTTTTGTAGATTTTAGCGTTGCACCTGTATTTGTTTTTCCGCTTTAGCATTCGAATAAGTTTATTATTATACCAGACAGGGAACTTGTGATTTTTAGGTTTCGTTTTCGGAACATGTTTTTTGATTATTGAGTTCAATACGCCGTAAAAGATGTGAAGCATTGAATTAACATCGTTACAGTTTTTGAATTTATCCAACCATTGAATGTCTCCCAAATCCTTATTTATTGCGTCATAGTCAGCCCTAAAGAAATTATATTTTGCGTTGAGTTTTTCTTTTAAATTTGTAGTCTTGTCTAGTTTGAGTTTTATATTAAGAGGTGGATGGTGATTGTCAATAGAGCTAATGGGGTTAGTATTTTCATCAATTATAACTTGGACAGAATTGGATAAGACTAGGTCTAGTAGCCTTTCGTTTATGTTGGTAACGGAGTTGAACTGCTTTAGGTCGTGCTCTTCCATGAAGTCTACTAAGGTGGTGTCTATGGGACATTTACTGGATGGTTGCAGGTAGGTTGATCCCGGTGACTTCGTCCAGGATATTTTGTTCATATTAAGATCCCCTATTATCAAGACGTGTTCATTATGTTCAATTATATCTGACGTGTTAGTTAGGAAATCTTTCAGCGTTTCATTTTTGATAGGTGGTGGAAGGTATACAACGCAGATAGCTATGTGAGTTAGTTTGCCGTGTATAATAACCTCAATCGTTACCCATAGGTCCTCGCAATTGCTCTCCCATTCTGTTTTACGGCACGATTTTAGGTAGCTCTTAGTTGCAATTAAAACCCCCCCACCGTTTTTGAAACTATTTCTGTCTGTTTGCTTTCTATCTCTCCGAAAGACTGTATAACGATCGTCAACGAATTCACCATCGAATATCCCGTCACAGAGCCAGGTTTCGGTGAAAATTAATATATCAAAATCATTCGACAAGATGTTTAGTTTTACCTCTCGTGTTTTGCTGCGAATTCCCCTAACGTTTTGGTAATATATTTTCATTTGATCAAGCATGTTATATAATATTGTAACAATAAAAGACTCAACAATAAAAAAACAAAGGAAATTAAAAAAAAATATGGTAAAAGTAAAAAAAATAAAATAAAAAAAGCCTCAAGATAGTTCCTCCAGCTGTTGAATGTTCCTAATGACTATATGCTCAGATTCATCTGTTTTTCTTAAGAAGACACGTCCATTTTTAATCCAAACATATTTATAGTTTAATTTTTTGGCTGTCTGTCTAGCAAAAGCGTGGATTTTCTTCAGTTCTGGAGTCAGATGCTCTACTACATAAATTGGTTTTGATTCGCCTCCTAGTCCAATATGCTTTGTATTTAACTTTTTATCTTTATTTTTTTTGTTAAATTTCATTACTCCAGCCAAGAATGTGTCGCGTATGCGTGGACTCGAAAACTTAACAATTATTGAGCGTGGACGTGTACTGTCTGAATTTATTCTGGCAATCCTCGTGCATTTGTGGATATCTGCATCTGAGATACTATTTCCAGTTATCCTCGCGATTTGAGAGATGATGTTAGGTAGATTTTCCGCTTTGTGCTCAGGTAGGCACTGTATCTCTAGATTGCACGTTCTTGAATGCTGTTCCATAATACTTAGTCGACTATTGAGCTGATTTACTGTTGACTTTAGGTATAAATTTTCATCCTTCAATTCCTTGTATTGTGAAGCCTTAACTTGCAGTTCTTTTTTAATATCCTCGTATTGACCATTAATAAAACGAATAGAATCCTTGATCTCATTAATTTCCGTGAACATTTCTTTTGTTTTATTTTCTATTAATATGGCTATTTTATTTTCTATTTTTCCCAAAAAAAGTACCATCTCGTCATGGATTAGCTGTTTGACATTATCAAGGGTGAGATATTCATGTGAAGAGGTTTGAGTTGTTGGTTGAGTGCGTCTAAGCGTAACATTACTTGCAGGGCTAGTCTCGATTGTCGCGCTGCTGTGCCCTCGGACAGGTGTGTTGGAATTATCACCTTTTGGTTGCTTTGCACGACATGAAGGACATAACCAATTGGTTTTGTAATCCACGGACAAATCTTTATACTTTTTATTAGAGGTGTTTACACAGTCCCAGTGGTAGCGCAGACTGCAGGATGCAGGATGCAGAAATTATTTAGGTTCGGCTTTTATTATAAGTAGTTTTAAGGTTTTCATTATTATAATTAACATGTAAATTATGTGTTATAAATAAATTTAATTCATCCATTCATCAGACTTTACGCGTCCATTGCTGGACATAGGCCTCCCCCAGGTGCCGCCACTCTGACCGGTTCTGAGCCCTCTGTATCCAGCGGTTACCCGCTATCCTTCCCAGGTCGTCTGTCCACCTGGTCGGAGGACGCCCTGCATTCGTGTAAATCCATTTAAATCAATCAATTTTAATGATTAAATTAAGATTTTTTATCACTATTATGATTTAATATTTAAACCTAATGATAAAGCAGACGGGCTGCTCGATGGACAACAGTCACCGTCGCCTATAGACATTTGCACCACCAGAGGAATCGCCAGCATCACCAGCTTTGTAAAAGAGCTCTTTTTGCGGCTTTTTGAAGAGCCCCCATGTCATAGCGCTCCGGGAATACCTCAGGAGGAAGATTGTACCACATCTTGCATGTCCGTGGTTAAAACGACCGTGCAAATCGAACCTTGGACTATACAATAAATACAATTGTTAATGTATCCAACCCTATTTCTCTTAGTTATTGTGTATCTCTTTTATTAGAACTTTTTTCTTTTCACATAGTACCATCATTGTGTTAGTTTCTTCTGATTTATTTGGTACTACCTAATAGTGGAAACCAATCAATCAATAAATCAATAATAAATCAATGTTCGTTGAAACTTTTTATCGAATTTTACGGACTACCTACCATAGACATTTTCAGACATTTCGACCTGCACTTCAACAGTGTAAATAGAAAAACATACAATATGAATTGATTACGAGGATTTTTTTCTGGAACTATAGATATAGATAAAGAAGTCAACAAAAACCTTTACAAGTTAAACAGACTCATCCAATTACACCTTTTTTTGTTTTTGACCTGAATATCATCACATACCCTCTCCGTCCAGGGCCGTGACGAAATAGACTCGTAAGTAGACTCCTGTCTAGGGTCGCAACGAGGGGAACGTCCATCGTGGAGGGGATCGGAGACAATCATCACCCTAGACCAGAGGTCGGCAACCTGCAGCTCGCAAGCCGCATGCGACTCTTTGAATGAAAAGTATTGGCTCTCCAGTTCCATACAACAAATATTTTATTGTCAAAACCCTTACCAAAGATATAACTGTCTATTTTATATTCTGTACGTATTATATCACCTGTTATATCTGCCAGTGAAAGTCGTGTTGAGATCGGAGCATAAAGACAAACGTAAAATTATTTAAACATATTTTCAGTGGCTCTTTAATGTTGTAACTTTTGGCTGTATTGTCTTAAAAGGTTTCCGACCCCTGCCCTAGTCCGTGTCACTCTCTCCGTCTCCTAAAAATGACACCGGACGAGCCTATGTACGCAACGACTATTTCGTATCTCTCAGTTATAGTAGATATAATATATCACGTTGTGAAAAGTGGTAGAGCCGTTATAGCTCGCCCGGGGCGGCACCATCGCCACCCTCATAATCCACCGTAAATCAACATGTCCTTCATGTATTGTGTTTCGGTTGGGGAGGTGTGGTTGCCGGATATACATTATTGGAGGCGACCATCTTAGTCCTCAA
>DWON01007260.1:0-13091 GCA_018251015.1 Phocides pigmalion okeechobee
TTACACAGACAATTAGGAGGCTTGTGGGGTTGAACATAATAAACAGCATTCACCAAGTTGTGGATATGGACCAGTTTCAAATATAAAAAATATACTTCCAAAACTAATTAATAAAATATTCTTTGGCGTGCATTGTTAAGTTTACCCACAATAAAAAGTGATGTTTCAATATAAATAAATAAGTTTTACTTTGTTTTGTGCCTCAGTTGTCACCAATTTGCACTTTGATTTTATACGTATAGAAATAATAAATGGTGTTGATAGGGATAGGTTTAATTTGGTAAACATAAACAATTGGTTATTTGGGAAATTCACTTAAAACATCTCAATAATATTTTTAACCATCTATAAAAATTGAATTATTAAATGTATGTAATAATATTCAATAAAATATGAATATCCTTGTGTACATTGTGTTGTGTTTACAAAACCTTGGTTTCTTAAAATTTAAATAACTGCAACAAACCAACAAACTCATAACATACACATATAGATTTAACAGGTGATAAAACTACAGTTTGTCTGTGGAAGTACCACAAAGTTGCCATTTGCTGTGAAGCAAGACTTGCTTTATGATTATAGAAGTTGCCATTGCCATCAATACCAACAATGCAAGGCATCAATCTCAATCCTAAATAAGTAAACATGAATAAATTTGAAACCTTGCATACTACTTTTAGGAGGGGATGACAGGAGGGTAATGCTGTGGCAGTTTGGGCAGACACTTATGAATCATGGCAAGCCAGAAGCTATGAAAGCTGTACATCAGTCTAATATATTCTGCTTGGGAATCACCGATGATAATCGTAAGATTTACTCTGGAGGAAATGATGATATTGTGAGTTATTTATTCTTCTAATATAATCATAACAAATGTGTCTTTTTTAAATACAATTTAAAATTAACACTAGTCTATTGATTCTCTTTTTGAAATTTTATTTGAAAAATATTGTCAATTTAGAGGTAATGTGTGCCATTATTTGTAGTTGTTTTAATTGTAAAATTATCTGCATCATTGACTTGGTTCAAGGGTCTTATGTATGATATTTTGGCTACAAATGTGCTGTTGTGTCTGCTAAATTCTGCAAATGTTATGATTGAGTATTATTGGTTAGTAGTAGAGAGCATATCATCATAGAAGTCTTTGGAGTTTAATTGTGGCTACATCACTACCTATTCTACCTTATATTAATAGCATAGAACGAAAGAAGAATTGAATGTTTATAGATAGTTTTTTACTGATACCTACAAAAAGCAGTATCAGTTACTGTTACTTACTACAGGTGGGCTGTTCAGTTGATATCATCTATTATATAAGAAATCTCGATTTCAACAGGTGATAGTCCACGATCTGGAGATGAAGTGCCCCATAGAAGTGTTGCAGCATCAACGCGCGGTGTGCAGTCTTAGCATAGACCCGTTTAACGAGCGGGTGGTCGCCACCGCTGGCAACGATGGCCGCCTGCTGCTCTTTGACACCAGGCAGTCTGTTCATGGTTGGTTCTATGATTGATTCTTATATTCTTTACTGAGTTGTTATATGTTAGTTTTAGAGTAGCAATAAAGCTAATATCGCCCAATCTACTGGAAGTATCTCAATGGTTCGTAGTGTCTACTCTAACCTTCCGGAAGTTCCTCCTTAACGCTGCCCCGCAACTACAGTACGGTCGCCTGACCCGCGATATGAAGCCAGCCCAGCGGGACCGCACTTTAACGCGTCTCTTGGGCGCGGACCCTCTCGCTGGCGTAGGGCGAAACCAGCTGTCGAACAGCGAACGCAGCGGGAGTTGAGCAAGCCGAAATGATTATCCCTCGCCCCCACTTAACAGTGGACGAGGGTTACTATAGTTAAGCCGAGGTGCAACCCCGAGTTCAGGCCCGGGCAAAGAGGATCTACGTCGAGGCCCGTATTCCTCCGCCCAAAGAGGCTGGGATGTCCCCCAATGAGCGACTACTTAACATCAGTGGGACTGCATACTTATTACCACTAATATTACATTAAAAATGTCTAATAGTGCTTTTAATAATTGTTACTAGATTTATTGATGGACTAGGCAGGTTCACTGCCATCCTCATAATCCATTCACGATTTTTGTTATGTGAAACTAGCAAACAAGTATGCAGGTCACCTGAAGTTAAATGGTCACTTATGATAATTGTCAATAGTTGTACTTAGCTTGTACACATCTGTGTTGTACGTCCAAATCTGTATGGATTACAGGCGAACACAAGTGTCACGTTTACGTTGACGCTAGAAGACTGAAGGAGTGTCGTCAGTGTATTCGTAGATGTTACACTGATGCTAAATAACACAATTTGTGTGAATTGTCGACGCATCTCCAATCTAGAGAGAAGAGCTCGAGTTTAATGCCACCTCCTGCAACCCTGACTTGATGTTATATATGAACTCCGCAGTCAAAGCTGTGAGTCTACCCATCCCTAGGTCTATAGCAGGTGGACAGTAATAAGTTATTGATGACTATGATATTGTTATTTATGTTATATACTGCATGTAATAGCACGTCTCTCGCAGAATCGTTGGTGGTATCTCGCAGCAGGAAGGCATTCCACGGTGTGATGTTCCACCCGCAGCAGGTTGGATTGATGGTGTCTGCGAATGCGAGGGATGGCGTGGCTTTGTGGGATCTTCGCTTGCCCAAACAGTGAGTTTTGTTACTTAACACTTTCTCTGCGAGATACATCTGTATTACATGTGTATTACTTGTAACGTGCGAGCGGCTTGTACACACTTGTCAATCACATACAAATCGGTAGGGATTACGGGCGAACACAAATGATGCGTTTACGTCGACGCTACAAGACTGCGGGCTGACATTACGTCTGTGTATTCGTAGATGCTATACGGTTGCTAAAAATCTAGAGAAAATATCTCCAATTTCGTGCCCCCTCTCGCTACGCCGACTCGAAATAATATATTAGTGCCACGCCGCATTCAGAGTAGGTATTAACTGAAAATAATTAGTCGCCGCGGATAATCATACGATCGTTGGCAGAAATATACTTCGACTAAGGAAAGGAGGTACAATCGTCCACATAATCGACCCTAAAACGAATATTGGGTTTCGGTTGAAGAGGTGTGGTTAACGACTATACTTAAAAATGTGGCGAACATCTGTAGGAATACCATCTAATCTACATACGACATTAGATACAACGCCGGTTTGGCTTGAGGTTGAGTGTGGATGTCTATGGACTACAACATCGAGTGACAGTTTCGCTCGATACCTACTCTTCTAAAATAAAAAAAGGTAAATTGTGTCAATGTATAATATGGTGTTGAAGTCGGATTGTAAGACTAAAGGGTAGTGCGTAGGAGTATGGACACAATTTATCACATCTATTTCTACCTTTTGTAAACATACGTATGTATATGTATATGGAACACGCAATATTATCAAACAATAACAGGATGCAATTGATTCGAATTATTCATCTGAATATTTCTTTAGCATATTTATACTCCAATGCGTCAATACGCATGTATAGCAATGTGTGTCCTGTGCTTGTCCAGGTCTAGTTGTTGGGAAATACATGAGAGAGTAACAATGTATGTAAAATATCTATGTACTACCTCAGAGAGAACCAGCTTGTTTGAAGGTTCCATGTCCATAGGTTGGTTGACCTATGTAGGTCACCTTAACCTACCTTACCTGTAGGTCCTGTACCACCTAACGTCAGGTGGCCTATTAGGTCACCCTGACCTACCGGACCTGTAGGTCCTATACCTACATAGATCACTTGACGTTAAGTGGTCGCTGCAGAACTTGCGCTCGCATGCTATTCTTCCAGCATGCAAAAGCGCAAAAGACTTGCGCCTTGCATTGGGATACTATTAATTATAATAAATGACCGTTCGTTTAACAGCCCGGCGCTTCGCTACGTGGGCAACAACGGTACCTGCCAGAACAGTATGAGTGTGCGTTTCAATTCTAACGGTACGCACATCCTCGCGCTTCGCCGTCGCCTGGCTCCTGTTCTCTTCGCGGTGCAATCCCCGGAGCCGGTCGCGGAGTTCTACCACCAAGACTATTACAACTCATGTACCATGAAGAGCTGCTGCTTCGCCGGCAAGGGCGACGAGTACGTGTTGTCCGGCTCGGACGACTTCAATCTGTATATGTGGAAGGTACCCGACGCGGGCGGGGGTTTCGGTATGTATAGATTTGATTTTATAAACGTGGTACAATTTTAAGATGTCCACCTGCTGCTCCATCATTTCTTCTCCTGTATTATTGCGGTATAATGCTGCTGTGTTATGGTAAAGGGCCAGTCATTATTACGTCACCCATTAAAGGGGTGGGGGGGGGGATAAACGAAGTGTGACATTGTGTAAACAAAGGGTGGAACCTATAAGTATAAGATTCGTAACAGCACATGGGAAAATGTAAAGAATAATCGCAATGGGTTGTATAATAAAAAAAAAAACTTAGAATATCACCAATTCTATATTTAGGACTATACAACATTGTGTTTGAATTTCGGGGAATATTAGTTATATTTTTGAATTTTCCGGCTTCCTCAATACTAAAGTTTTACTTACACGCATGTACATCATAAACATCCATTAGGCGTGCAATCAGTCATTAAGAACGTCTATTGTATCCTTTACTGTATAGATCACACAATATAATAAATAAGTACATAAATAAACATCAGATCAAGTGTAGCAAGTGAGTCCTTCCTGCTTGAGGCTTCCTGCTTAACGACGCACTGGTTCGATTTCAGACATGGTCGTGGAGCCGCCGCACATAGTGCTGTACGGACACAGGTCCATCGTAAACCAGGTGCGGTACAACTCGCACTACTGTTTGATCGCGTCCTCTGGTGTTGAGAAAATTATCAAGGTAAGATTAACCTTAATTAACCTTTGATTTGATCTGATTAAAAAGGTTAAAATGAAGCCGGGGTTGCAATGGCGACCCCTCTGTTGTTGAAAATGTTTAGGCGACGAGAAACTGCTTTCCATCAAATGGCCTGTCTGCCTTTTCGTTAGGCTAATTTGGTAAAAATCTTTGTAATGACATATCGCATCCTTAATGGAACAGAGGCCCATTAGTAGATAAGTCAGAATTGAGTTACAGGTACACGCTGCTGTTAGCGTCATCTACTTAGTACCGTTCGAATTACATTGAAATTAGGTATTACTACCGCCCCAGTGATATATCCCGATTAATTTTATTACATCAACAAGTAGGATAAGTTCTCATAGCAAGATCTCCTATTTCGATTTCTCAACGATCGTCTTTTGAGTTGAGTCAGTATTCCATTGAGCATGCGATAAGTAGATCTCTTCAACCGAAACAATAATTGTTTCACAGCTGATTATGAGAGCATAAGGATAGTAATTTTATCACCTAAAATTAAATTTACAGGTGTGGTCAGCGCTAGAGTACCCGCAGATGAGAGGCACTCTCCTAGAGGAGGCGCAGGGCTCCGACAACCCTCGCGAGATATACAGCCACGAGGATTACGTTTCGCTTGTGCATCTTAGTGGACAGGTTAGTTTCTAATCTGGAATTGTATACATAATTATAAAGTCCATGTTAACAATGTTTGTACTTGGAATATATTTTTAATTTATTTTTATTTCTATATGACCAAATTGACATTGTGTTAAACTTTTTCATAATGCATCATGCGTAATAATTTAAATAAAAAAAAACTTATTTATATAGTATTTACACTAAGACAATATTTAAGGTACAGTTTGTTATGTTAATTCTAGGACTAAGACAAAAATATAGTTTCGTTTTTCCCTATTCTTTTAACATTCCCTTTATGAATTTATTTTTAAATTTCCCTCATACAATTTACACCAATAAATTATGAATACTTGTAAATAATATAAAATAAAATGTGACGAGGTTCTGACTCAGTGCAAAAAAAAACTTATTTTATACATAAATTACAACAGTTTTATGATGCGGAAATCCCTATTTTAGTATCTGAAATAGGCTTTACTTTGTTAATCAAAACGTGAAAGTGACGCATCTATCGAAATAAAATTGCAGCCAATATGTATCGTTTTTAAGTTTAACTCTTTCCCTGCGGCAGTCGACACTGCTGTATATAGCGCAGCCCAACGCGCTTGCGGCTCGTACATACACGTGTTGTACGTACAAATGTGTATTACGGGCGAACAAAAGTGCTGTGTTTATTTATGTCGGTGTTACAAAACTGGGGGCGGACATTACGTTTGTGTATTCGTCGATGATAAACATATGCTAAAAATACAATGTTTCAGTGAATGTCGGCGCGTCTTCAGTTTAGAGAAATAAGCTCCAGTTTAGTGCCGCCTTCCGCAACACTGACCCGATCTAATATAGAGTGCCGCAGCCAAGTTGTTGAAACAATATATTTTTAGTATATATCACACAACTACGCGGAGCAGTCGACGAGCGAGGACCCGCGCATGATGGCGTTCTTCGACTCACTGGTGCAGCGTGAGCTAGAATGCCTCGCCGAGGAGTCGGACTCCGCCGGCGGCTCCAGCTCGGCCTCCGCCCGCGCGCGCGACTCCAGTGACAGCGACAGCGACCAGATCGCCGTCGATTTCCTGCCACTGCCACCTAAACGAGGTATTTTACAGCTAACCAGCAATCAGTAAACTGTCAACTAAACTTGATCGATGGTGGTTAAGTTGGTAAAGTACGTTTAAGGAGGTACCACCTCCGCCGTCTTAATCCACCGTGAAGTAGCTTTTATGTTTCGGTTGGTGATATATGGGTTACAACAGTCTGGACATCCATATTCAACCTCAAACAAAGTCCTATATGAGGTTGTACATAGATGCATTGCTCCTGATGACTAAAATGGTCACTTCACTCATAAGAGTTCTCGGCAACCACTCTTATCACAAGTAATACAGGTATTGGACCGCGATGGTTTGTAGTTTTTTGAAATGATAAGGCACATGAAATTTCTAATAACTTTTACATTTTTATTGGTATTTATATAATGTTAAAAATTTTCTCACAGCAAATTCGAATGGAAATAGAAGTCAAAGATGTCCCAACAGACTGGCACGTTTGGTTGCATCCCGCTATCCCAAGAACGCGCGATCTCAAAAAAGAGGCTCATTAAGGTAATCTAAACACTTAAGGTTTAAGCTTAAGCGTCTTAATCCATTGTTCACTATTAAAGGTGGTAGAGCCGTTAGAGCTCGCCCGGGGCGGCACCACCGCCACCCTCATAACCCGCCGTAAAGCAACGTTTCGGTTGGGGAGGTGTGGTTGCCGGATACACATTATCGGAGGCGACCATCTTAATCCTCAAGAGTAGGAACGCATCCACATCCATCCTTAAATAAAACTTCTGTTCTATTTGAGATTGGAAGTGGTTGTCCATGGGCTGCAGTGACCACTTAACATCAGGTGTCCTGCATGCCCGTTTCTTACTCTTTCACAATAAAAAAACATGAATTTGAGTGAATATATGACGGAAACTTTACATCTTGTTGATTTTAACATCGTAACTTGTTTTTACGTAACGAAACGACTTTCTTGTTGACACTAGAAGAAACGCCATTTACGTAGTTTCCAGCATTTTTAATGAAATTCCGTTTCTGTTCTACCCTCTTTTTGTGAGACGCCAACTCAATATTCAATTTAACAACAGACATTGAACATTTTGTTTTCATGAAATTGCGCAACAATTTTCAATTCTAAAGTAGGATATTTACGCTTCAAACGATTTAAAAATAATATCATTGTGAATTTTGTTTACATATTTTGCTTTTTTAATTACAGTGTAATGGTTTATTTAACAGACGGTAAAACTATTTTGCTATATGGGAAATACTATTACCGACGTTATAATCCACTGCGAAAAAAATCTTGTGTATTAGTTGGAGAGGTGCAGTTACTGGTAACACTTACAAGCGGAAGGATCATCTTAATCTTCAGGTGTAGCAACTTTTTTACATACGACCGATATGAATTCAATAATATAGATGTCGATTTTTTATACATGTATAGTTACATGCATTTTAGATCGGTATGTTGGTAGTGCTTGTAAACATAATTAATCTTTTAATTTATCGCACAACTAATGTTTAGACATTAATGATAACAGCTTACGCGTTGTAGCAATAAATACGAAGCCACTGGAACAATTCGGATTTTTATTGGATCCCAAGCGGATATGCGCGATCGTCTGAAAATAAATCTCGGGTTCAGTTTACAAGTGCGAGAGTTAATGGAGAATTTGTGAGTTGATTTTTGCCCCCGCTTGTCGTTAACCGCCACAAAACTCCATTTACATCAGTTGATTGAGTCGGTCACAAAATGTAACTTGTTTCAAAGTTTCAAGCGACGAAAACAAGGTCACGAAATTCAAATGTTTCTCAAGGGAAATAAAAAAGCAAGCGAACTACTGTGTTATAGCGCTTTTTCATGTGAGAAGAGTAACAAACGAGCATGAAAACCACCTGATGTTAAGTAGTTGCAGCCCATAGATATCCACGTACAACCACAAACACCACCGAAATCCTATCTGAGCTTGAACGTAGATAGGTTGCTACTCCTGAGGACTAAGATGATCGCCTCGCTTCGAAGTATGGCTGGCAACCGCACCTCTCCAACCGAAGCACTAAAATGCTTTACGGTGGATTATGAGGGCGGCGGTGGTACCGTTCCGGTCGAACTATAGTTCTTTCACCTTTAAAGTAGTTTTCCCGCCTAGTCTGACTATCAAGTGTACGCTTATAAAACCTCTTCGTACATTTGTTTTCGACGATCATTGAAAACGCGATTTCAACTATTTGACGCTTGTACAAAATTACTCATAGAAAAAATCGCAACTATTTGCAACACCGTTTCTTGGCCTGACAATGTCGAGTGTTAGAAATAAATGAATGTTATTTGTTTCTCACACTTGTGTTTTTCTCTTGTTTTTGACTTGCAGCCAATAGCGAATTTTTTTTGAGCATTACATTTCCTGGACAGTGGGGAAGGCAAGTCACTAACTAGATTAGCTTGTTGGGAAGTTAGACGGTAGACATTTACTATCATCTTTTAAAACCATTATGTATCAAAACAATCTAGTTTCTTAGCTTGTGTAGTGATTTTAAAATACCATAAAATTATTTATTTGCTGTTTATAAAGCAAGAATGCATTGAGAAGTTCAATGAGGTTTGTGAGAATTTCGTGTTCAGTTTGATCATTTTAAACACGATTAGCGTTAAACTGTAGTTTTCTCAGTTATGGTTACGTTTTTCCAAGTTATGTCTATATTAACTAATTATAATTATAGATTTATAATTAATTTATTGGCTTGGCATGGCATGGTCCGGGCAAGACCCGTACAACGTAAAACAACCTTTAGGTATAGGTTTAGCTTTTATTATAATTAGTTTTAAGGTATTCCACGTTAGGATTGTAATAATTATTCTTGTAAATAAATATTGTATATAAAAAAGGTTGATAATGTTTTCGTTTGACTGATACACAGAAATCTAAAATATATAGTATTTTCAAAGAGCTTATTCCCACTATAAATTAGATGTACCATTTCCTGGAAAATAAGGAGTACCTGGAACCCAAGTTAATGACAGGCAGTAAGACGATACGAAGGTAATCTCTAATGAATTCATTCGGAAGCCGTTGGTAATAATAAGAGATAATTACTCCGACTGTTACTAATATTGTTTGATATTTTATATAATACTAGCTTCCCGGCCCAGCTTCGCTCGTGCAATACAGTTTATATTTACATAGATTTTTTTCTTTCATACGTGCATCCAGTCATTACTTAGCAAAACTAACAATTAGAAAAATATATTTTGAACGACGTCTAAATTACTACACTGAATTTAACTATTTAATTTCTCGCCCAATTTACAAAAAAACTTAACTTATTATGCACCAAAACCGTTGTTGAAAACTGTGAGAAAATCCGTCCAGTACTTTTTGAGTTTGTCATGAACAGACAGACAGACGCGATGGGGGATTTTGTTTTATAATATTTAGAGATGTAATAAAACTCCGTTCGCTCTCTTTTGCATTACTAAACGACTGAAAAGGAGAAAGATTTTCAATTCGTCGGAATGTTTTTTTATGTCTATTAATATATTATTCTGTATATGATTTTAAACGAATCCGATGGTATGGTTAAGCCGTGACCGCATGCCATGCAACTGTTTCAAAATATAGGCAATTAAAAAGAGTTAACTGATTACCCGTTATATATTTAAAAGATTATTCTTTACTCCGTGTGCCGATTTTGAAGCTTTTTTTATTTGAAAGGGGATGTTTTTAATGTGGTTCCATTTAATATTTGTAAGGTTTTTATGATGGAATCCATAAAAAAATATCAGCAGACAATATTTTCTTTTAATTTTGATATTGTTATACTTTGTGCGCTTCGTAAGGTGTTTTAGAGGTGACGTCATATGTGAGCGCCGACTTATCTTTCTCGCCAACGCTTTAACGCCAAATAAAGTCAATAACATAATTTATTTTTCAAGTTTTAAACATAAATTATTGAAGTCTCTCATACAAATATACAACTTTATGTCATTCAACATTTTTTCTCGTTAACTCCATAGTATGCGATGTTTACTTTCACTTTTAAATCTTAAAATTTATTATTATTATGAATTTAATATTTTACATCATGAACCTAAATGTATGCACCCTTTAGTTTAATCTATTCGTGATGGCTGGTAATATTCGTGTTGTGAGGTGATGATGATCGAGCTACGGGTCTCGAGATAAGATAGTGCTCTTCGTTGGGTTTAATGAAGTCATATAGCGTTCATTTTAAAGGTGGGTAGCCATTATATTTGTACGCGGACAGCATATTTGACTGATTTCAAGAACCCCTTTCCAAGATCTTTACGCTTACGTGCATGGACCCAAGGACAGCCGTATGTACTCACGTGCACGCAGTATGCAAGAACAGCCGGACGCATGCATGCACACATATGCACGGACACACGCATGCACACACCCGCACGGACACTCGCATATGCACAAATGCGCCTTTTTTGATATTTTATGCACGTTAAAGTTGATATGTAGGTATGTTGCCCATAGATATCCAATGAAACCACAAGCACGACTGAAATCCTATCTGATATCGAACGCAGATACTTAGGTACTCCTGAGGACAAAGATGGTCGTCTCGCTTCAAAGTGTAGACGGCAACCGCACCTCTTCAACCGAAACAAGTAATGCTTTACGGCGGATTATGAGGGGGGCGGTGGTATTCACCCGAACGAACTATAGTTTTCCCACCTTCAAAATATATATGTATTCAATAAAAAAATGTTAAATACACATGGATCTCTGTGAAAAATGTAACTTGAATATCTGACGCGTATAAAATAAAAAAATACATTCCGAACTAGATTTTTAAACCACAGTTAAGGTCAGTCAATACTACATTCTAAGTTTTTATACTTATCTACTTAAGAAGTAATCGGGTGAATGTCGCACTGTGTATGAGAGGCGCATTTAACTTCATAAGTAGGTTCTTCAAATAGATTTTGCCGAGCGGAAGCTGTGAGATAGGAATAACATGGGTTTGTTTTACCTTCTTAAGTTGCTTTACAGTTTCATAGAACTAATACGATTAGTGAGGTACAACCGCCGCCCTTATAACCCGCTATGAATTATTTTTTGTGTTCTTAGACTTGTGGCTAGCTATCCTGACAAGCTAGCGACCACATTCATAGGTGTAGTAGACCACGTGCCATTATGATACAATACATTACGATTCGCTCTCAAACGAAGCAGTGTATTATGAAAACACACCGTGATCTCCGAGTGGAAACATTACATACGAAGTGACACAGCTGACCCGCTTTATATATGGACGGAGACCAGGGATTCCTCTCTCATTTTAGGGGTATCGTGCTCCTACACGGGTTTTGTAGATGCGAGGCCGTTCAGCGTCCCCTGAACATCGATGGATGATTATTAGGTATAGAAGGATGTACAACCAAAGTAGTCCGCGCCGCCCAATTAACAGTGGGGTCGGCATATGGTCCGCACTGGCCGTCGATGCTTCCCTGATACATAGTTATATTGTAATTATTTGTATAAATGGTGTTATGGGCATGATCAATGATGTCGAGCGACTTATCTTGAGGTATTAAGCCCCCTTGGGAAGAAAATCGGGTAAAGAGGGAACCTTCGAAGCATGAATAATCCAGTCACGTCGACGACAGCCGTTAGTATCGCTGGGTATGAGTAGTAAATTAAGTGTAGGACATCCCCAGTTTTGTTCATAAACTTCGTGAACGTTAGCTGCGGTTTTATGAGTGGAATGAGCTGAGGTATCAACTATTTACGTGCGTGCGTCTATCACGTTTATACGCGTCCAGTACACGGAAAGAAGCTTATATTGACGATGCTCGGGACATTGTTTGACATAACTTGCATTAATCTCTTAGCAACGCAACTATTTACGATCTCCAATAGGATTTTAATTATCTATGCGCTGTAGTCAGTACTCGAAATCGAATGACCTGCACGCTTGTTTCCTATTTTTCTAAAACACAAACGTAGTATGGGCCTTTTTTTATTTATGTAAATAATTCATAATCCGAAATGGGCTTTGTCTTCACAAACCATCTTCGTTTAATTCTTTATCCTACAGGAACCGGAAGATCCTTAAACCAGGAAACGTTGTAATGGTCTCTTGAACAATGTACGTGCCGGAAATTCCCTTTTGCTTCCGCGTCCCAAAATGCAATGAATTATTACTGTAACCTTCCGACTAACATCAATATTATCTACTCCATTGGTTAGGAATTTGTTGAATAAATGTTTTTCTTTTCTCTTCTAAGTTTCTGTAGACACAGGATAAAAGTATAAACGAGACAAGCGAGATTGTACTTATGTTCATAATAATTATACTTCTTTGGGATCATTCATAAAGCTTATTTATCTACATTTAAATAAATTTTAATTGAGCAAACTATCAATACCTGCAAGTACACTGAACCGCAAAGAAAAAGGGTCGGTTACCAAAACTTCAATATTTTTTAAAATATTTGGTTCAATGTCATGAAATAAAAACAGCATTAAAGAATATTCAATGCCATATAAAATGATATATAAAA
>DWON01007261.1:0-13090 GCA_018251015.1 Phocides pigmalion okeechobee
TGTCATATCTCCTACACTTTTACAATATACAGTCCGCTATATCGAAGAGTGCGAGGCCTTGAGTACCGCACAATTTTCGTATGTTTCGAAAGATCAAATGCGTCGTGAGCCTCATTAACTACGTTACGATGGAATGAAATACATTCTGGGATGCTATTGGTTAAGATTACATTATATATCTTCAAGAGCAGCATGATGTGCTACGATGATACATAATCCGGAAAGGTGGGCAGTCATACCAGTGGCCCCAACGTGGGCAGAACATTCCCATAATACGCAGTAATGCATGAGTAGGTGGCGGATGGTCGCCCGACGACCCTACATAATGTTGCAGTAATTTAAGCAGGATGGATGGAGCTTCTAAAGTTTTCTGGTATACATTACATATTAATATAATTGAAAGATAAAAACGCAGACATCTTATTTTATCGTGAAGACGCGCAAATAATGAAAGGGAGACCAATAAATAGAACGAACATTTACATATGTACATAATTTCTAAATAAATTCTAAGTGAATATATGTAGCTTTACAATATGCTCTGAAAGAGGCTTTGCATTCAGTATGTTTAAGATATTGCAGTTTATACAGCTTAACTGGGTAGGTACTACCGCCACGTCTACTCATAGTAAGATGCAATGCTAAGTAAATGCTTGCGTGTGGAAGTGTGGTTGTTGGCTCACGTACATATGAGGTGCTTAGTTGTAAGTAACGTG
This sequence comes from Phocides pigmalion okeechobee, assembly GCA_018251015.1. Classification (NCBI taxonomy): domain Eukaryota; kingdom Metazoa; phylum Arthropoda; class Insecta; order Lepidoptera; family Hesperiidae; genus Phocides; species Phocides pigmalion. Next base: position 717 of record DWON01007261.1, read on the forward strand.
ATTGGTAAAGGTGTATTCCGTCGATTATTAAATACATATTGTATGAAATAACTTCCTTCTGAAGCCGGTTTAAGGTAGTTGAGACCATCTCGTAGTATAGGAAGTGGTCGGTTCCGGTCGCAATGTCAGTGCCGACGCGAGGCCGGCCGACCGTTTCGACCAACGACCGCTATGTGCTCGGCCATTCGTACCTTAATCGGTAATTGTCTTACTGTGAACTAATGACGAATTTAACGATATAGTTATCACCTGCAACTTAATAAGAAAACAACGCAGGTTTCGTTGCCACTGACTTTGATAAATCAATAATTGAACGCAGGTTATATGATTTAACTACTACTATAAATGCTTAGACTTTGATCAAAAAATATGATTGCAAAAGTATGCTGATATAATTTTTGGGCTTTGCAGTATGTATAGTAAAAACCGAATACCTAAGTAAACATATATATGGGTATACATAAAAGTCCTACCTATCGTCTATACGTCATACACATGTTAACATATTTACAAGTACACATAAACAGGCATTCGATCAGGCATATACACACATTTTCACACACACATCCACACAAACAAATATATAGAAAAAAATAGTGCATATTCCTTATCACTCGATTATGTCTTCGTTCATAGCTTTATACTTGATGGAGGAACGAGTGTCTATGCAAAGGACAAGTGGTTATCGGCAGGTGTTGATTACAAATATTCAAAATAGTAAGCCCACTGTTGATTGCACAATGTAGAGTCAATGATCGCTCAAGGTAATCTATGGTACCAAAACTTCCTACAAGGTTTTATAAACTGGGTACTTTGGACGGAACGTATGTACAAACAAGGTATAGGATTGTTAATAACAGTTTTGTTTTGTTAAAACGAATTAAATATTATCAGTCCATTAGTATTATAGTATACGTATTTAGTATTAGGTATTTTAGAACGAATTATTATAGAGATAATATAATAAGAATTTCGATAGCTATTCAATGAGGGAATGCCTCTAGTGTTCTTGAAACCATGGCGCATGGGCACGGATTTAGATCCCTTTAGATTGTTTAGGTTAGGCTTTTATAATAATTAGTTTTAAGATTTTCATCATTGTAAATAAATTTATGTACATTAAAAAAGCCAAAATCATCCAGAAATGGTTTAGGTTTATGAATATGTCTTACCATAGAAATTTTGTCCTTAAGAATTAATGGTCCAGATTCGAGTATAAAGTACTTTTTGAAGTATTCCACATATTTTTTTTATGACACAGAAGAAGCAAACCATGCAGTCCTCTTGATGGTACATGGTACTTGCTTTTCATGACGTATATAACAAATTCTATACATAACAGAGTAATATTGAAATTGCTAGTCAACGCGGGAATGCAGTTAACGTGCTTGGAACCATGCCACATGGGCACGGACTACCTTTAGATTATTTAGGTTAGGCTTTTATTATAATTACTTTTTAAATTTACATCATTGTAAAGATACCTGAATAAAATAATAATTACAGAGTAACATTATAGATAAAGTGGAACATAGATGTGTTGCTTTTCTTGAGAACTAAGTTAGTCGCCTCGTACTAACTGAGTCGGAATATACCAGTCAATACGATGTAAATGAATTGTTGTTGAAAATAAACGCGTATGTATCAATAAGTCTTTACGGGCAATTACGGATTCTTAACCTAAGTAGAATTTACATGGTTCTCGCTTACTTTCAGGTTGAATTACATGACGTGACCACAAAATTCTATTATTATAAACTATACTATTATACCTTACTACATTCAATTTTATAATACGTTCAATTAATCACGTACGTTCCGAGACATTGCGCAGTTAAATAAAGTAATATAAACAGATGCGTAAAAAGACAACTTGATCAGGATTTGTAGTGTTAGCCTTCGTTCCGAGCCTTGACATTCAGCGCTGCGCAGTACTAAACGGTTCCATTTGGAAACTAGTCACTTCCGATCTATCAACTTCCTATTTCATGGCATTAATACGTAGGTTTTAAACCTCTATTTAAATGCGTCTCAAGTTTGTGTTGTTGATTCGACTACAGACTTACTCGAAACTTATTTCCGGATATTTACTGATTAATAACCTATATTTGTGTAGAAGGCAAACAACAGTTATAAATAACACTTCCGCTATTTTGTCAAAATGTTTTGTTCGTTAAAAAAAAACATTCTCATAAAAATTATGCTTGAGAAGGTTGAAGTAACAAGTTAGATTATTATGCCCTAAAGCCGAAATATGATAACACTAAAATGTATAGCATATCAATGGTTAGTAAAACCGAATGTCGGTCAAAGTGTTATTTTTGATCTGTATTATTATAACAGTCACGACCGCAGCCAATCATACAGAATAGCGAACAATGTTTTCGCGTTGGACCGGCACACCTATTATTATTTTAACTCACCGGCATCCTCCCACTACAATGTTTTGAAAGGAACCAGTGACATTCGGTACCTTTTCGTTTTCACCGCATTGGAAAGTGAGCGTAAAAAACGTATTTTGGCAACGGCAAAACGAGAGATCATCGACCCCATCGAGTCATAGGCCATAGACAAAGGGCGGCCATATTGTAACGAAAGTAAAAGTGATCATAAAGTTAAAGTTATGGAGTCACGATCTTGATCCACGAGAAGATTTGGGAATGTCACGGTTAACTGCGAATCGCTTTGTTTTGTAACCATACGAGTTTAATATTGAAATTATTTCAGAACAGAGTCTGGTGTTTGCACAATAAGACATTGAACGAATTGCTCATTTCAAAACTGTAACCCGTCGTGAGCATGTCTGCGAAGTTTGACTGTGATCCAAATGATCGTAGTGAACTTGAATTATATTATAATAAATTTAACATTACGACAATCTCGCTTATAAAAGTATAGTGTAACTGTAAAGTATATTTTTACTAATTAGTAAATTAAAATTAATGAAAAATATAAAATATAATAATATTTTCCAGAATGCGAATGAGCAACACCATTCAATATGAATAATAAAAATGATATGAGTAATTTTTAAATTTTAAATTAAACAAGCAATAACAAATGTTAATAGAGCATTTATATATTAACAAATAAAATAGCTGTAGAAAATATATGTAATAAAAAATATAAACAAATACATAGCTTTTAAAGTCGACGCTGAGTTATAAAGCTCACATTCGTAGCATGCGGCGTAGCTACGCTGTTTGCTACGAAACACTCTACGAGGCGTAAGAACTCACATCTTTGCTTCTAAATACAAGTTGTACAATTGGAATGCAGGATATTTTGTAATTTAATAAGTAATTATCAAAGTGGAACAAACTATTTTTTTTTATATTGTTCAGGATCGAAATTAGCATGCTTTTTCTCATGTAAAGTTTGCAAGAAGTCAATGGAGGTAACATACCACATTCATAGTTTATGTATTTAATTTTACTAGTTGGTATGGTTTAATGACTTGATAAATATAAATATTTACCCATTGTGGATGTCATCGTCTGCAGTTGTCGAGCATGCGCGGAGGCGTCGAGCGCCTCGGGCCCCAGGTTGTCGCCCGACGACAGTTTGCCTAGCACCTAGACTTGCACATCACAGGAAGTTCCACGTCTTTATAGTAACACCGAACACCGTTTTAATTTACGTCTTCTAAAATTTTTCGAAACACCAACTCTCAGCATACTTTTCCGACGCAGCACTCGACACGTTCAGCACGCGGAGTCCAGCGCACTTCCTGCGGAACGAGAACACTAGGGTAGCGCGGGCGCAGGTCGCAGTAACGTCGCGGCTGCTTGCGCGCTCTCCGTCTCCAAACCTCTCGATTCGGCAAAATCACGATAACGACTGCGCGCGAATGTCGTCATGTCGAAATTCGAAACACTTTCACCTAAATATTCCGCCTCCGTTTCGGCGGACGCGGGCGTCGCTCTCGGCGCTCACACACACACACCGCTGACATCGTCAATACTCAATTACGTACGCTGTAAAAATTGCGTCAGTGTTTTTCGTAGCCGACCTTACGTTCGTAGAGTACGCTGCCGAAATATAGTTATCCCTGTCTTATTCTCATTCACCGTTATAAAAGATGTTTTTTGTTTCATTTTTTTATCTTGTCGGATAGTCGAGGACACGCGTGTGGGTGTGCGGATTTCGATAGCGGGGTCGATGAACCGACGAAAGGGATTTCGTTAAAAAGTTAGCAGCGATGTTTCAGTATTAGGATGGGTTGCAGTAATGGTTATGGGGTGTAGCGCAGTGGAGCGTGTGTGGTCCAATGGAGGGGAACTGGTCGTCATCGGCGTATAAGTAGGTCAGCCGCATGCGCACGCGCGGTTCTTCATGACCGCGCAATAGCCGGCACTAATGTACAACGATGTCATCTTCAATTGTTCCAACAAGAAACGCAGAGCACATGTGTTACTTACGTTGAAATTCAACAAATAAAGGATCATAATAACATCGGTTTAATATTTTTATACAATTAGTGTTCGTTAATGTTCAAGTTAAATTTATCGCGTAGTCGATGTTTGTGAAGTATGATATAGTAAACCCGTCATGACATATGCATAACCCAGTTAAATGTTTAGCTTTTTTTGTTTAAAAGGTTAGACGGGCCGATGGCACACTTTGGTATTGGATTACATTAAAACGGAGTTCATTCGCATCGGCTGCTATTCATATTTATCTAGATTACTGATTCACTACATTAACAATGTGCTAGTCGTATTAAACAGGTGAATGAGACTAGCTAAAATACATAGATATTGCTGACAACAAGCAAAAAGTATTAATATCTTTTCAGTCTTATTAAATGTTATAACTTTATGTCATGTGATGATACCATATTAAGAGTTAGAATGTAAATACACACAGACCTGTAAAGAAAAATTTTACAATTTTGTAATAAATAAAAAGATTTTGGGAAATACTCGTAAATTTGTTTTGTTCCTTCTAAACTTAAAAATTGTTTTAGATTAACATAAGATATGAAAGGTTCGTTAAATTCGTCCATTTCGGAAAACTGTTCTCTTTCGACGAATACTTATTCCTGCGTGTTTTAAATATCAATGACATGTTTGAGTGGCTATCGGAGGTGAGTTGTGTTGCGCCGTCAGGTAGTCGGGACTAATTTTAGCCAGAAACAGTTCCGAAACTGGGTTAACTATTCTCCTGAAAAAAATACGGCCACTCGAAATACTGACGCAACGATGTCTGGCCTATCTAAAGAATGGGTGAAAGCGAGCTAACCCCATTCGGAAACGTGAAAACAGGAAGTAATATATTTCTTAATTTCATACTGTTTGTTACTTTCTTAAAAATACTCTTTAATTTTAACTTTCATTTATAATAATGTTTGTCATTATTTGGTATTCAAATTAGTTTTAACAACAACTATGAATAACGTGATAAAAGAAAGAAAGTAAAAGTATTTATTGTTAAATATGTATATTTGCTTAATATGTAATAAATTTGATAGAATGTAGCGATAAAAAATGATTCTACTGATAAAATACCTATATATATGTAGTAACTTCTGCCTATATTACTTTGATGTTCGTATGTGGTGATACTATCGCCACACCAACATCTTAAGCCGCTCCTTCTCAAATTTAATCTAAGTAGAGTATAGTAACACTACTCTATTCTTATACTCTAATTAGTTAAGATTGATTTTACGAGGTGTTCCATCTTAGTACTCTGGACTCGTTATACATATTTGATCGATAGGACAGGAATACTACTCCTGCTTTGGTGACCATTTGTGATAGCCAAAATATCAATGCAGGTGCTCGTTTACAAATTCCTTATTGTAAAAACAAATATATTTTATTGCCCTAAAATTATGAAATCTCACGCTCATCGAATAGTTTATAGAAGTCGTCTAAATTGAAGATAAAATTACATCTTGTATTTGCTTTGAGATATTTTACTGACAGAATTGAATGTTGCCTTTATCACTGTTTGCTTAAGAGATAAGTGAACAATATTGTTATTGTGGACACTATTTGTATAACGAATTTTTCACACAATTCTTTTCCAATTCATATAATCTTACAAGTACTTTTACTACGGAAAACTCAGAATAACTTTACATAAAACCTAAAAATACTGTATCAAAATAAGAACTAAATGAAAACACAAATAAGAAAATAAGACATTTCTTAAACATTCTTAAATTCCTAAGGTCTAATGTCTTAATATATTGTTACTGATAACTGATATTTTTGTCACGCTGAGGATTCATACCCCGGCAAGGTATACAAGCCAAGACAAGTACGTGACGAAATTAGACATCTATTTTGGATTTGGATAAGAAATTTAGTATCTACTTGTCTTTGCACGCATGATACCTACAATGCCTAATGACACTTATGACGCGAATGTATTTGTTAAGAAGAAGTTTCAGACATATCTAAGTGAATTTTAGGCTAATTTTTAAAACTTACAAAATATAGCGGTACGTAGTGACGGAAGTGAAACATTGTCAATTTCTTTTTTATTTCTTTCCTTTTTAAATAAATATAGTGTCTGTACCCAGTCTAGTTATGTCTTATGTAGTACAGTTTTACAATATTTTTAGTATAAATTTATATTTCACTAGTAAAGCCGCAGGTTAACGCTAATATACATATAAAATCAGATGACGAATAAGTAACATGACCTATTATCAGATGCTAATTGAGGCGTATCGTCACATCGCTTTGATAACGATGTTTTCACACGATGCGACTAGACTGGCCGATCTATTTTAAGTTGAACGACCTCCCGCCAAATTGATAATCTTGCTTAATTTAAGAAAATAATACATTAAAAGTTATTGCTTGATAACAGCACATTGGCGTATGTTATTGATCGATTCTGTTGTCATGATAATTCCGAATTTATTTTGTCAAGATTTTTTTGTTACGTTGTTTTTTTCTGACCTGCACAAGATTGGAAAAGAACGAGAAATAGCTCATATCAATGTATTTTTATTTTTTTAAAGGTTTTTAAGATACTGCGGTACTCATTCAATGTAAATATTTGAAAATTATTAAAAAAATATATATCCTTTACGTACAAGAAATTACAAATAAAAATGTAAACAAGTTTAATATAACTGTGAAGTAAAAAATATTTAAAGCAATTGGTAAATAGTTAGTTTTGTTTTGTTGGATTAGTTGGCGCTCATATATACGTAAGATTCCGTTCACCTTGTAAATCAGCAAACTACTCTTCGACCCAGATTTATGGCCATATTTTGAGAACTTGAAAGTAGTTTTGGATCTAACGCGATGGGCTGAGAAGTTTAGATTCAAAATTCAAAATTTTAAAGTTTCTATTTAAGAATCATATTATAGTGGTTATCATCATAGTGGAAAAACGTTGAGATCTAGATTTATTAACAAACAACAAAAACATAATTTGCAAGGTGGTAGAACTATAGTTCGACCGGCGGCGATGTATCACCGCCGCTCTCATAATCCGCCGTAAAGCATTACTTGTGTTTCGGTTGGAGAGGTGCGATTGCCGGCTACACTTTGAAGCGAAGCGACCTTAGTCTTCAGCAGTAGCAACGCATTTACGTTCAAGCTCAGATAGGATTTGGGTCGTGTTGGTGGTTGTACGTGGATGGGCTGCACTACTTAACATCAGGTGCTCGTCTGCTAATCTTGTCACATAAAAAAGATCAGTCTGACCAGGCATTCAATATGGAACTCATAGCACGGCGGACACCTTGGTGGCCGCTGCGCATGTAGTACTCTTAATTATGTCTCCAATGTGTTGCAACAGACAATGTAAATCAGTACGTTCGTGTAAGTTTATTACAGATGCTGCTCGTTTTAAAGCAACATTTTTAGCCGCCTATAGACTGTTTGGGTACGTTGTACCTTTAAACGCCTGGCCTCGGCATTCACCCTTACACGTCAGTGTAACTGGCTGGTGACAATCCAAATTTCGCCGATAAAGGTGTGAACGACCTCGGCCATTCGTAAACAACACAAAAAACGATTATAATAATGTGTACACAATACTGAGTACACTAACATTGTCCTGTTCTTTTTTAGTTTTTAATAAGAACTATAATAACATTTTGACAGGTTATGTAGAAGTCAAGAAGTTATTTTAATGATTAATAAGTTTTTTCCTTAGGTTCGGAATACAAATTTGTGGTTATAGACTAAATTACAGCTTATTTAGCAAATCTTTTAACTGTCCTATCTCTTAAAAAATATATACAATATTTTAAACAATTACAGCTAATAGATTTTCTCCCTACGCAGGTAACTAAGAATCACCGCAATGCCCGAAACCACCTTCTTTTAAATAAAAAAACTCTTACAATTATGTCCCCTCGTTTGCGATCTTCAACAAACAATAATAGACTTTAACCTCACAACATCCCCCTAATTGAAACATGAGTAAAAAACAAGTCTTTTTATAGGTAGAAGAATAATAAAAATAATTATAATCTCAGATTTCCATTTCAATTTATAAGGTTATTATCATTTTAAGTTATTAGTTTTTTTTGTTTCGTCAAATAGTTTATTGAAATTTAGTGTTTATATATTTTTTCTTAAATAAAAAATCATAAATTAAATATTTGAAATTATTCGCATACTGAAAACTTGAGGATCAGATAATTATATATTATAAGTAAATGTTATGTTTGTTACATAAATAAAATACGATTTAAATTATTTATTTTATGTTTGAATTGATAAATACGTTGTTTAACTTTTAAATTTAAATTTAAATTTATACTATCATGAGATATATGTATATTTATTTACTTATTCACTATTTATACTTTATTGGAAACCTAGAAAGTAGGGATTACAAAGGGCGAACCTAATGAGTAATGGATTTCTCTACCACTCAACCCTTAGTGATGGCGAGAAGGCGTGATGGGTGCTGTTCAATGCCAAATAAACTAAGTGTTTTATACAATTCCATTACTATATTATACTAAATACATACAATATACATATATACATTATTATCGGTATGAATTACTAGTCTATTGTACCCACAAGCTGGGGATATTATACCGCTCGTTAGTCTGGTCACAGTACATTACATATACGATATGACATATAAAGTTAAGTGAATTGAATCATAGTTGAAAGTTTAGGAGGCCCACGCCAAAAGCATTTAACAATAGTACGGTTACATGTCAATGACATGCGTCAAAATGTATTGTGCGTACTACAATAGGTGTATAGTATATATTTGGTTCATTGTGATAACATTAACAATTAATGAACTCGATGCCAAAAGATGTTATCGGTTTAGAAAGCACGTATTCAACCGAAATTTGACAATTATTGCGAAATTTATACATTTTTCTCTGTGCCGGGTCCTCAGTTCTCACGATTAACAATTTTTTAATTTTGATTGCCGACCTAGATAACATAGACAAACTAGACGTTGAGTAAATACATGAATCTGCCATTAGCATCTGTCAACAGTTTCTTCGCCACGTAGTTTAGCCGTGACCACGAGCCATGTAACTGATTCGAAATATCGGCAACGAAAAATCATAATTTGGGTACTCATACATACTAACATACTCGTACATAGTAAAATGTATATTTTATATTGATACTATATAAATTATTTTTCCATATATTTTGCAATAGAAAATCTCCGTACGATTTTGAAGTATCAATGTAATGTCGTAATTTAACTGTATTAAAAGTAGCTACGTAACTATATATAATTCTTTCATCTATCTATGTAATAATAACTCCGTTATATAATTTCAAGCATATATGAATGATGTAATGGAAACTCATCTTATATTCACATATCACATTTCGTCGGCAAAAAGTTTGGAAAGCAAATCAATGGAAAATTTGGGCCCATCATTTCTTGACCATTGAATATAGATATGGTATGCAAAACACAGTCGAACCACATTAGTTATTACATAACGGAGGCATGGTGTTTTGTGGCTGGCGTGACCGGCCCGCGTCACCACCGGTTTCACAACTCATCCACCGAAGCCGTTTTCACTTTTTCGCTGTCAAGAACGCGCGCGAACGATAAACAAACTAACATTTTGGTTGCTACTAACTAACTAAATATTAGAAGCCTTAACAACAACATTCCATTCGTCGATTTTGATACCTGACACGTCGGATTTAAGCTCAATTTACAAATGCTAACGCAACTATTCAATAGAGTTTTCTATGCAAGCCGCGATATAACTGCCAAAATAGAAGGTCTTCTCTTTGTACATTCCATAAAGGAATTTGAACCTTATTCGTATGAAATAATACTGTAATCGAAGGCGTTCGGATATTTTTACTTCTGTTATCATTGCAGAGAGCGGCTGTAGAAACGTCGAGGCTGTTCATTGACCTTTTTTGGCACATACGCTAGCGAAACAAAAGACTCATTTTGCTAGAGACAGAGGAACCTTGATTTGCAACAGTTATTATGTACCTGCGAATAGTCGGGGAGTTTATTGGGACACGACTATTGGTTTACTTAAACTGTAAATCCCGTATTACTACAAAATTAACATTACACTGAATGTATTTCTTAACGTTCTAATGACACTTAAAAATGTTAGCTAATCCGGAATCTTTACCGTGGTGGACTAGTATGGCTGACATTTATATATGTTATTTTTTCCAAGCGTTCATACCTTGGAATCAAAATGTATGGATACGAAATTTATTTAACAATGAGTGTAATCGGTTATACCTGTTGTCCGAAAGGAATATAGGTTAGAACCATCTTTTACAAAGGCATATATGGTTGTAACAACGAATTTTTTTGGACTTAAAAAGATTCTATTTTCTACATTTTAGAACTTTGCATCTTATATCAGCGGAATCAACTCGAAGACATGATTTTCAGCCATTCTACTAATAGTGCAATGGAAAAAATAAAGTTTCCACAATCACACGCAACTGTAAGCGAACAAGACGGATCTGTCTCGATATTCATCACTGTAACGATGCCTCCATTGTTTTAGATTTGAGGACTGCTTAGTTGTCATAATAATAGTACGATTGCAGCTGACATTGCCTCTCACTGCCGACGTAACACGTAGTTACGCAAAAGGTCTTTACCCTTGTTTATTTGGGACAACTTTATTAAGATGGTTTAATTTACAAGTACACACTCACAATTTGACTTACTATGTGTTAGGTAATAGTGAATAGACGTGCGATCGCCAAATTGTTTTTCAATTCACGTTTGAGTAACATGCCAAAGCTTTTAGCGGTTCTCTGAATAGGATTCAATGTTTGTTTTGCAGTTGCCACAGACTTTCATATGTTGTACGGCGTGATTGCTTCTGCATTCAAATTTTGAAATTGTTATTTTTATGTAATTTAAAATATACATGATATAATTATACCGATTCTTACACTTTTATATTTCATTTATATGTAATATTTAATAAGTAATGGCTATTTTAAAGCATTTACACTTTAACTGTTATAAGAGTTACTTGTTAGAAGTTTCAGTAGGTACTTGATATTTCTCACAGATGAAAAAGTTAGTCTATTTCAAGATACAGACCTACACCAAGAAATAGTAAATAGCAGGCCTGGTAGAAAATGTAATGTATCTAATACGATTTCTTGTTAAAACTGTGTTTCAAATAATTTTAGTTTAATTTCAAACTGTTGAAGCAAACTAGCATGCAGGCCACTTTCGATCGCTCATGGATATCCACATATAACATCAATCAGGATTGAAGACCCATCTAAGGTAGTAAGTAGACTCATTGCTACTGCTAAGATGTCCAAACCGCCTCTCCAACCGAAACACAAAAAAAGTTACACAGTGGATAAGTATAGTACCTCTTCGGTCGAACTGTATATGTACTTCCACCGTCTATTTAAATCAATATACATATAAATTATATATCCTACTAATGAAAATGTTCTGGAGAAATCTTGGGCCACGTTGCATATGGAACCTTGTTATATAATAAGGAGGAAAATGTCTGAAACAAACGAAGATACAATTTCGCAAGGCGGTGCATATTTGCGCAACGTTTTGTCGTAGCAATGTCAGTTATGTTGGCAAAGTCAGGTACGTGTAACCTAAAAAGTGTTATATAAAATAAAAACGGCCAAAGGTAACAATTAATCTCATATTTTCATATATAAGGTATTATTTAACTGAGTTTTCTATCCTCCTCTTCTATTCATTATTGTCCAATAAATCAATCCGTCAACAAAGTAAAAAAAAATATTTAATTCTTTACAGCTTAATATTAAAGGTGGTAGAGCCGTTAGAGCTCGCCCGGGGCGACATGATCTTCATGTATTGTGTTTCGGGTGGGGAGGTGGTGTGAGGTTGCCGGATACACATTATTGGAGGCGACCAACTTAGTCCTCAAGAGTAGGAACGCATCCGCGTCCATCCTT
>DWON01007262.1:0-13089 GCA_018251015.1 Phocides pigmalion okeechobee
GAGAACTGTAGTATGACCGGGGAGGTCACACCGCTGCCCTCAGAATCCGCCATAAAGCATTACTTGTGCTTCGGTTGGAGAGGTGCGGTTGCCGGCTAAACTTTGAAACAAGGCGACCATCTTAGTCCTCAGGAGTAGCAAAGCATCTACGTTCGAGCTCAGATAGGATTTCGGTCATGTTTATGATTGCACGTGGATATCTGTGGGCTGCGACTACTTAACATCAGGTGGTTTGCATGCTCGTTTGCTACTCCTGTCACATAAACTCTTACCCGTAGGCTGTTACTGCTACGACTGTCACACTTATTTCTGGTTAATAATACACTGTCGACGGTGTACAACAGCTACTCCTATGTTCTAATTTGGGGGTGCGGTGAGGCACTAATATGCGGCATTCCAATTAGCCTTCAGGGGCAACGACCTGATACGAGTCTTGTTTAATGTTGGGTTGGTTGCATTGACCAGTGACATCCTAACATTAGATGAGAGACTCGCTCTTTGAACGCTTTGATTACACAATTTAAAGCGCTAAATAAATGTTTAAACGCCGGACAGGTGAAATCACACATACAAAATATCGTAGTGTAATTTTGTCTCTACAGCGTCGTCTTTTCCCATTTATATTCTAGTATTTAGCCTAAAATCCTTAATGAAGGATTAAAAGCTGGATATGGGTAGGAGCGTTTTTCTGCGATTTTTTTTATAATTTGATTGATTACCACGATTACTTAAACACTGCCTCCCAGGCCTACCGCTAGCTGTTTCAAAATCGGCGTGCAATACCCATTAATTTGTACCCTGTTTAATTACAATTACCTTGTTGATATTGGGTGAAAAGAAAATTCTTATATCTAGATAGTAAGACAAAGATTTTGATCTCTGTGTGATCGCTCGATTTGTCGCCTCCTGGAGATGTAATTTGCGTGGTGCATACCTTGCACCCCTTTGCGGAGAATCTTCTATCATCCATTGACATAATATACATGATCATCCCTATTAAAAAGTTAATAATATTATTGTTTGTAAGGAATATCTAGTTGAAGCTGATTAATTAATTGTAATAAATAAATAATTAAACGTTGATACCCTACTTAAAGTTACCTTACTACACCTTTCAAACTAAATCGCAGGAACTATTTTGTGCGTTTTTTAGGTTGAAATGGGTATGTTGGTGGTGGCGGTCAAGTTGTTTTTAACTTTAATAAGAAATATGTTGATAGGTAAATAATATGCATTTAAAAACCAGCTTAGCTAGGAGTATATACGTTTACCTACTTTTTATAACAAATAAACAGAGACCGATGGAATGAGACTTAATGGTGCGATATTACACAATATTTTTGGTGCAGGTCTAACACGGGACGTATCTATGATTTAAATGTATGTCTGAGATATTTCCGCAAACTCGAAATAAGAGAAAATGTCGATGAAGGTTACAGAAACGCCACGCCGTGACAAGGGATGACTGTGGCAGGAACAGAACTGCCAGGCACAATTTTATTATATTATGCTATATTTTATTAAAACGTCCTTTTAGGAAAAAATGCTGTGTATATTCTTCTGTGGCCGACTATGCGGGTGACTGATTTTATTTTCCTGTAATAAATTGAATGAGGATAAATTCGATGGTAAGAAAACATAAGTACCTATTTAATAACATCGTAGCGACACTGCTACAATATACCTTCTCATTGCTCATTCACGAAATTATTTAAAAATAAATAACTTTGTACACATTTCCAAAACAAGTGGAAAAAATGGCTACATCGACTTTTAAAATGCTTGAATCAAAAATAATTTGGTCAAAAAAATAAAAGCAACAGAATCTCTGTCCTAAAATACAACGCGTATAATTAATTATGTTGTGTCACGTCTTTTCGCATGAACTTTCGCTGAACCCTATAGATGTATCCTAACGACTCTATCCCAAAACGTAATATTCAACACTAGAAAGCTATACAATTTTTTACCTCTTATTCTTTCACGTTAATTCCGCACATTAAAACGGGACATAAAATAAATGCAGCCGGTCTCCACACATAAAATTTTCACGTTAAACTTTAAGACTGTGGCGCATGCATTATGCATGCACTCGGTGTGTACCTTGTGCATACATGTATGTTCCGACGTAATTGCATGCCGACGCCCACCGCTCTGTACTCGCATCGCTACTGGTAACAGTCACTGCGGATTACAATGCCAAATCCTTATCATTTTACAAGTTAAATTGACTTCGCTTGGGCGGATCATATTCTATTGTTTTACCATTATAATTATGTATATTCTATAAGGGATATCAACGTTGTCGTATTTGTATATGACTGGATTTCGAGATTTTGAAATGTGACATTTTATTAAAATACAATTTTATGAAAATAATTTTATCAAGCTAGACAATATACATATAGAATAACAATTGTATACTTCTGACTTTTAGAAATAGTTAAAGTTCAAATACTCGTATTTATTGATGTAATTTATATAAAGTAAAGTACTTTAGAACCAAGTACGGGTTTGGGACTTAAGGTTAATAATGACAAAGTTAAGTAATGGCAAGTACGGTCGAGAGTTGGATGGATTACTTGTGGCAAATAAAATCGGTGCACTGAGGTCACCTTGAATTTGTAAATATTGATAAATGGCTGCCGTTAAATTGTTAATGAGGTTGGCCAGTGTATCGCATCTTTAACAATGGACATTGATACAGCATGGTGGAGTATACTCTAGACTGTCTTACTCACCTGCGCCAAGCAATGGGATGCAGCCCAAGTGTTTTAATACTTGCTATGATATCCGTGAGTATGTGATGGTGACCAGTAATATACAATATAATGACACAAATCCAATGTTTAACTACAGTCTTCTGCAAAAAAAAAAAACGGGGGAAATCTCTGGAAGAAAGAATACGGTCTGGAAGAAAGATTTCGAAAATTCTGATCTACATGAAACTAAAATACAGCTTTAATTTAATTGTCCATACCTGCAATTTACCTTGTAAAGATAGAATTCAGTCAATATTCAAATGA
Organism: Phocides pigmalion okeechobee; assembly: GCA_018251015.1. Taxonomy (NCBI): domain Eukaryota; kingdom Metazoa; phylum Arthropoda; class Insecta; order Lepidoptera; family Hesperiidae; genus Phocides; species Phocides pigmalion. Next base: position 3,027 of record DWON01007262.1, read on the forward strand.
AAGAACTATTTTTATCAAATCAGGACTACAAAAATATCTACAATAAGAAGTCCATCAGCTTTTTTAAACACATATGTATATCATGGCATTTATTTGGAAAATAAATGGTCGAACCTAATGTCCAGGTAAATATATGATATTTTCGTTTATATTAGAAAAACCTATATCTTTAAATAGTTACGAGTGTACGTAAAACAATATAAATGTTCTAGACACTTTTGAAATATACTGTAGCACGCAGAAGTAATTTGTAGACCGTTTTCGCGAGCGGCTCTCTAGGAGTCGCCATCCCGACGTCTTTATTGACTGACGCCTCTGCATGAATCCGTATTGATATTCTTATGAAATTTAAAATTTTACCTAAAGTGAGTAAGTTTTACGAACTCCGAATATACTTTTAAAAGAATTGCGTCAATCAGTTTTTCCGTATAAAAACGCGTTAATGTTATAAAAGTGTAATGTTCGCGAAAGTTTGGCGCGAGCTGCAAAAAGCTTTTGAATTGATTGTCCAGCGTCAGGAAATTGTTGGGTGTTGGCATTGTTTCTCAGACTTACGGAGTCTATCCAACTTTTCTCATTAGGGCGATCTGTTACGGCAGCATCGAAACGCTTACAATATTTTAGGGTGAGTCATAAACAAAAATTATATCGTTATGAAATAGAGCTGCCACGCCCGTACTACCTAAAAATTAACATAACAACAAAAGCGTATATTTGCGAGTGAGTTTTCGAGTGAAATTAATAAAAAATGCAACAAAATTACAGAAGTAGTGTACATACACGGGTATGCGAATCGTAGAGGGTTCTGGTTCACGAACAAAAAGAACTAATTTAGGTTTCTAGGTAAAGCCATGAGGTATTTAAGTCGGATTAAGTGCATCACAGACACGTCATTAAACACGCAATTAGCAGATTTACTGGGAAACTCAATGCGCTTTAGTAGAAAAATCTTTATTGAGATTCAATTGGCTATTTGTACAACTACATACTCGTATGTATAATCCACCGTGAAGCAACTGCTTTGGAGGTAGAATTGTTGGTTACACTTACATGCGAGATGGCTATCAAATCCTCAGGAATCGCTACGTGTCTACACACGGCTTCTGATTTCAGTTCTGTTTGAGGCTGCAAGTACATGCCCAAAAGTTGTAGCGACTACTTAAAATAATGCCTTCATAACTGCTTCTCTTTTCGCATGAGAAAGAATCACTACATTTTGTAACTTGATGTACATATAACGGTAGGATATGCCTTAAATACTTTCCTAATTGTAATGATCTCCGCATACATCTGCATTAAACGATCCTTAGTTGTAATAATCGCCTTTAATTAAGATGGCATACCGCGTACAATTAGTATCTACGGTCTAAATTACGTCATATTGTTCTGGACTATAGGCTGCCTTTGTTAAAATTAATTAATTTAGATGTTATTTGATATTACGTGAAAATTAATATGTCACGTCGATATATCCATTAATAGCAAGTTTAACCATTACTGGGAATGGAACAAAGTATGTTACACAATACTATATAGAAGGATTTTATTTGGTTGGCTTTTTGGTCTCGTGGTTAGTGATCCTGACTCCTAAGGCGAGGGTTTAGGGTTTTTAGCGCATGTGTTTCAATTTCAGATGGCATAACTTACTGTTCTACATATAATAAGGGTTACTGAGATCTTTGGAAACCATCAAACATAAGACGGACTGCTCCATTGCTTTTTCTATATCTTAAGAATATTTTTGAAGTGTATTTTGAGTACATGAGTGTATTCAGGATATTAAATTAGACAAAAAGGTAACATCAAAAGACATGTATATTCAGAATATTACGAATACCTTTTCGGCGATTCAAACTCACACCTGACCGGTTTTTTTATGTAATGGAAGCAGCGGTTTTTTATGTGATGTTAAACGGTTATGGACATTTGGTACTGACTTTAATATGAAAACCCAACCCTTCTCATTCTGAAATGACATATTAACCTACAAGTAGATCGGAAATAGGTTGATACTAACTTCTTACATATATATTTAGAATAAAAAGTTTACTATATTTTCGTTCCCAATTTTTTTATATTCAACTAGGCTGTTTAATCTGTTAAATATTATAGAATGGGTATCAGAAAATAATCAAGTCTAGGCTTACCGCTTTTCTATTATCTGTGCTGTGTTTCAAAACTCATTTCGTACGTTTTCAAAATCCTTTTGGCTAAAATACTTGGCTTTTGGCTAAAATACACTGTGTAGCAGATATAATCGAGATCGAGGTGGCTCACTGGCCTGATGAAATCAACGTGACGGAGACAAACTGTCAAAATATTTCAGTTTCCAAGTCCACGCGCGGCTTCTAGCCTTTTGAAACCCCAAATGGGGCAGTGGTTGAACAACCTTCCAACTGGTAAACTCAGAATACGGTCGGTGCCCAGGTGGGTGCTGCCATGGTCGAACACCATTAATATCTACGCGGCAGCGTCATCGATAAGACCGGACTTCACGGCTTCTTCTGTCAGTACTAGCAAATTTTGCCCCGATAGCTCTGTTAATGACATCATTAGATGGGCGCTTGCCACCATCGACATCACTTCGGTTTTAGAACCAGTGGGTAGTACGTGTTTATGGCAAGCGGCCACAAGACCTAACAATAACTCCTTGGGAGTGGGGAAGGCCCTTCGCATGGAATGTCACATGCGTCAATACGTTGGTTCCCTCACGTCAAACGGTAGTATCGAGGGCTGAAGCTGCGGTTCAGGCTGCAGAAGAAACCAAGCGATGCAAATATGTTCGACTTTTCAGTGATTATGTATTTGTTTGTTAGTCAGTGATTATGTATTTCTGGGGTCCACTGTATTTGAAATGTTACAAATGTTCGAAAAAAGTTTCAAACATTTCCCACGTTTGATTGACGCTCATGGTGACGAGAGGGCTGGTTCATATCTCGCGCAGATAATTGCGAACGATATTTAGTGCGAGAATGCGGTCAGCGTTAAAAAAAACCTTATCACATGACAGATGTCGCACAGGCTTTAAATTGTTGCCCTTTAAATTGTTGAGATTACTCTTTTTTATAATTAGTATGAAGGTTTCCCATTTTAAATTAGTTAAGTTGATGAAATAAACTAAGGTTATTTTCGATAAAATAGAATGAAAGAGCTATTTCTGTTTATTTTTAAAATCAAAAAATGATTCGATGCATCAGTAAACGTTTTGAAAGGCAGCAGGCGGTCGCTTCGTTAGTTCATAAATATATAGTGTACTGAATGGCATACGTTCGTTCTCAATTCCTCTCAATTGTATTCCACTTAGTTACCTTCGTTTATGCTTCTGGGTACAATAATGAAGTGAATATGCGGCCGTTTTCTCTGTTACACTACCTATATTCAATGCGAAAAAATACTTTAACTTCGGTATACGTCTCGTAAAAAGAAAGCGTAGCCAAAAAAAACGTAGTTAAGCTTGACAATAAAACATTATTATACATATATTACTATCGTAAATTGCAAATTATATATTATATAATATTATATCAGTCGGTATACTGTGAATATATGGAAAAATATTAATCTATAATAATTAATCACTAATAAAAGCGTTTGTAAGTCTAACCAATAATGTTGATTATATTATTTTTATAAAATCTAAAACACGTTCGTTTAAACCAGTTATTTTCGATAAACATATCATAACGCAACCATACGTAAAATAACATTTCAACAGCAAAGAACTTTGTATAAATGTAAAACACATGTTTTACATGCATCATCATAAATGTTTCACACAAAATTCGGGCATATATTCTAGAGATTTTTTACTCGGCCGCATCAAACGTTGGTATGTTTCAAACGTATCTATAAAAGGAGTGAAGTGCGTCAAGAAATTCTTCAACATACTCACGTAGCTCATTTCCTCGGTAATGGGGTTATATTCCGCGGCACAATTTTCAATTTCCTAAACTCTTTCTACATTATATTCTCTCGCGTCGAAAGTAAGACCATTTTTGAAGATTTACTTTGCCCCGCTAACGAGCATTTAATACTCACCTTCTACGAAGGATTTATTGCATAGAAGGCGGAAATTGTGATGAGATTTTTTGGGACTGTTTTTTTATCGTACTTTGATTTTAGTTGGAAAAGTAATTTAACAAGTTTTGTTGTCAAGTTAGTATGGAAAATAAATTAAAGTCGCAAATATATACATTTTAACCATAATACAACAAAAATGCTTAACGATGATTTGTATAAAGTCATATGCACCATGGCCAGTATTAAAATTAGTAACAACATGTAGTGCCATACTAGCCGTATCGTCATTGCATTGCCTTACGATGAAAACACTGAATCGTAATTCAATGACTTTTGCCAGTTAACTTGTTCAGTTTACTTAAAAGGCCATAAATAACCTAGTGCTGTACAAAACTAAAAAGCTATTACAAGTATCTTTACCATTTGTGACATAGAGCTCAAATCCACTTACCTGCGGCACGAAATTTTAATTAATATTTCAGCTTTGGTATGCGTAAGCGTGCTGTAATAACTTTATGCAGTTACCGGAAAATGTTCGTTCACAAATGCGCTTCTTAATTTACTTTTAGCTTCGTCACTTTTCTTTTGTTTGTACTCACTTTATCATGAACTTTGGTAATCTGAAAGCGTCGGGCGAGCCTTTTTAGCTTGTGTTCTTTGAACCCACGTTCATAAAAATGTGAATATTTAATTAAGCTTTTATTTCAAGAACCTTAACATGCAATGTTTTGGTACACTCTTATGTTTCTAGCATGACATGTTCGCGTGCGAAAAAAGTAGCGAATATGAGATTAATATTTCAAAATTCAAATATAGTCTGTCATTTATGAGTGGGAAAATTAGTTCCGTTCCATCTTTTTGTGCCGTATTTTACTTCTTGGCAGTGAGTACACACTGGTAGCCTATTGGCGAATAGTAATCATAATCAAAATAAAAGCAGTGATAAAGGGTCAAAGATGAAGTCTATCAATCCGCATTTGGCCGACGTGGTAGACTACGAGCTAACTTTTCTCATTCTGAGAGCAAACTCGTGCCCAGCAGTGAAACAGTCACGATAATAATAATAATGACGATAAAATATTTCAACTTATTAATTTCAGTCCATCTGACATTTTTGACTGACTTAATAACAATCTCTAGTCTGTAATACATTTGAGAAAATAATATTATGTTAGGCATTGGCGTGTATCAAATGTGTAGTAGTGTGTGTAATGTTATTTATTAATTTAATGTATTTGTTATGACCATCATATAAAACTTTAATTGTGCCAAATTCCATGCTCCTCCATCTGCATAATAATCGTAAAAAGGGGTAGAAAGTATTTGCTTCACGTATTAATATATAAAAAATATCATTTTATTCATGTCAGTGTCATATGTTTAATATCAAACGTTTCTATATGGTGGACCATATTATTACTAACCTCGTCTTTATTTCCATACTTTATTAAAATAATTATTAATTTATTTATTTATACATTTATTTGGATAATTAACTTAAGGAACTTCGAATACAATTGGAAATAAGAGCCACGTATCGATTTACTGCCAATTTCTCAGGAAATGAGGAGACAAGGAAAGCATTTTAAGTAGAAACGCCTCACTCTAAGAATAAATAGGCAACGACGTATTTGTTTCTCCTCGCCGTATTTATTTATTGAGTATATCATTAGATATTGATGTTTTTATTTATCGTAAAACATTCTAGCAGTCTCAACTGAGATTATAAGTGGTTATTTTGTACGAAAAATAAATTAAAAAACTTAACATATTATTAACAGTATTATTAACAGTTATTATTAACATTATTTATTATTTAGTATTATTAACAGTTTTTTATTTTATTTTTCGTACAAAATCATCAAAAGATTAATGAATGGTATTTTTTAAAGTACCTACTCCCTGAAAGTTAATAAATTATTTTAATTATTTTTTGTCTACAATAACTCCTATAAGTTATACAAGGATGCGAATATATGAACTTGAATTAAAAAACTTTAAAGTTAAGCATGACTTTATTTAAGTATATAAATCTACATTACGAGAATTGTTAGGGTGAGGTTAAGAGACTCATAATCCGCTTCATTCCGTTTTTTTGTATGAAGCTTAATAAACAAAGTGCAGTCAGAGTGCTGTAATGTAATTTGTTTAAATTTAGAAGTAGCGCTCGGATCTACAATTACCGTCATATGGTTGAAAAGGACAAAATAAAACAGCTACTCTACTCTAGAATTGTACAAACAACAAATGTTAACTATTGACGGCATGTGGACACTGGACAAATTCAGATAGATTACCAACGATCAACAGCAGAAAAATTGGGCGCTGTCTATGAACGAATGGGTGATCGCTAGCAAATTTTAAGCGTCTATGGAGAGCGTACGTTAAGCAAAGGATCTCTGTTGCTATCCAAATATGGCCGTCGTTAAACTCTGTTGAAGGCCCTATGGAAGGTGTGAACTTTTTTACACATACTACTCCATAGTAATAAGATGGAACGTTGAAAGTTGTAATTTATCATATGCATCCTTCTCGCCAAAATTATACATACATATATCGCTGCCATAGGATGAAAAAGTCGCAAGTTAATGCTGTACATAAATATACATTTCTATGGGCGTACGACGACATGCGAGTGATACCGTAGACTAAAAACTAGTTACGTAATAATATTGATCGCATTACGAGTGAAATTGCCAGCTCAAAACATTAACATTAAACTATTTAAATGGGTTAATTCGTGGTTTTTCGAATATTTTACAGTACGTGGTGAACGTACGTGCAGTTCAATGCCATGAGTACACCTACGCGTTAATTTAATGTATTCGTAATTAAAACGCGTTTCAATTTTATTTTTTGGAGTTTAATTTATTTTGACGCGTTTACCTTAAGGTCAAATTAATAACTGCGCGCGCGAAGTTACGGACGTACTACGATATGAAGTAAATTACTACTGATAATGCAGCTTTCTGCTTGTGGGATGGTAAATAACAAAGTATTTATATTGTTAATTCTGTTAACATTTGAATTTGATTATTTTTAATAAAACCTTAATTCATTATATTTTGTATAGTTAGTACAGCTTTGTTATTATATATGTTCATATAATACGTTATTGGTTATGATATTATGACGATTGGTTGCGTTTTAATCTTTTTGCCGGTTTCTCAACATGAGTTCCCATAGAGTGCGCAACGTGTTGGAACATATGAGTTAGTATTTTTTTATAAAAGAGTTACATTTTTCTTTACATACATAAGCATAGATATCTACTTTTACTTCAATGGTTAATCTTAAAGGGCATATGTACATTTTTATTATATTAAAAACACCATTAACAATCACCCATCTTGCTTCCGGCCACGTCTGACGTTGCTCAATTTTGTAAATCGATGTAAATCTTCACAAGCCACGAGGCTTCTGTGAAAACTAGATCTCGAAGAGATAGATCACGTAATAAAAAGATAGGTAATTACAAACAAAGCCTTTCAGATTCACGATAAACCTAGATAAATAGCCATTTTGAAATACCTAAGTAGATAACGCTACACTTTACTAACTTTCAAAAGGCTTTTTATGTTTACTCAGGGATTTATAACTTGAAAGTAAAATTTGATTTTGTCTCTTTACTTGAAATTGTAATTAAATTTGGGAGTAGGTATAAGTGTGTATCTTTTTAATATATTTTAATAAAATTAAATTCTTACTTCTGAATTTGAAGCTCGTAATACCATTTATGCTTTGGCAGATTCCATAGTTTGGAAGTAAACCCTTTAGTTTTACTGAATAATAAAGTAATGAGTTAAGGAAATTATTAAAATGTAAGGTAGAATAAACTTTGTAGCACTTAAAAGAACAAGAAAGTTTTAATTATTTAAGGTAATAGAATATGTTCCTATGAGTTAGTATCGCAACTAGGTACTATAGAATTCATTATAGGAGACTTGAAATTGACCCTGACAAAAAACCCTGTATGGTAACGTTAAACATTCGCATCTTTTGATTATGAACTAAAAATCCGGTACTCACGGTTAACGATTTTTGATTTTGGGTTGCCGATATTTCGAACCTCGGCTCGTGGTCACGGCAACATTAAGTTGGCGAGGGAAACTGTTGACAGATGCTAATGGTAGATTAATCGATGTACCGTCTAGATCGTATTCCTTCTTTGGGGTGGGTAAAATTGTAATCTTATTTAAAGTTACAACTAAATGTGATGATATGTGATCATAAAATTGAGTGGTCATAAATTATTTTCATGGAAATATTATGTGGTACAGGATTTTAACCAGGTAGCCGCAGTTTTAAGCCTAAGTCTTTCGATGTTCGCAACCGCCCGGTGTCGACGAACGTCCTACGTGATGTGAGAGACAAACATTCACAGCTAAATCCGGCACCTTTTGTCTCCAAATCCAGAGTCCAACGGAAAAACGTACGATTATTTCTCGGTTACGTTTGTTAAAGTGTTTGTTTAACCGTACTTTATGCACGTAATGTTAAACGTTATGAAGTTGGCGTGTAATGTTAAGGAAATGACGTATAAAATAAGTATAAATATTTAGAATTCCTAAAAAATAAAAGTGAATTTGTAATTATATGTTTATTTAACCCTTTAACTCCGGCGCTTATATATTTTTACGCTGGCGCTGCGCGGCGCTGACGAAAATACAGCACTTCTGTTTGCCCGTAATCCATACAGATTTGTACGTACCACACAGGTGAGTACAAGGCGCAAGCGTGTTGCGCCGCGCAATACACAGCAATGTTGTATTCCGCAGGGAAAGTGTTAAGAATTTATGAATTTAATAAGCCTCACAAATAAGCAAGTTATAAAACATATACTGTGCACTTTGTTCAACATTGGTGTATATAATGTTTATAGTGTATGGAGTTAGTTAAAATGCGTATATACTTTATGTTTATTTCAGGCGACGAGGCCCATAACATATATTACTTACAGACTAACATACATAATAATACAAACATTTAATTAAAAGCCTGCAATACAATATTTCAAGTTTATACTATATTAAATTATAAAAACCATAATTTAAAGCAGAATTATTATAACAAAAAAAAACAAACTTAAAAATAAAATACTTCTATATATACTTGTATATATACTTATGTATATACTTGGAACATAAAACATTATCTAATTTTAAGTAAAAAATTCCAAATAATTAGAGTTATTTCTAAGAATCCGACGTTAAATTGTTAATATATAACACAGATGGAAAAGGCATAAAAGTAACCGACTTAATTCAGAATTCCATTTTGTGTAATTTTTAATCTTTAATTTGCTATGTTCATAAAAAAGTATCACGAAAACATTCTGCTACAATTTTCAAATATTTTGCTAAAAATATTTCGTTGAAAACGCTGTATGAATTGCCGAGCTTTACTTTCAAACCTGTTCAGAACTGTTTTTATTTTTATTTCAGGTATGGAGGTTGTAGTTTAGAATCTATTTTTCAGCTGCAACAAAATTTTATTTTCTATCCAGACGCATATCAATGCACCGAAAGTTTGTGTATATCGACGATTTCAAAATTTCTCCCAAAGTTTACACTACAAGTTCTGGTGCCTTTACTCACAGATAAGGCGAAAACTTAAGCTTCTTTTCACTTACCTACCGCTTGTCAAAAGCCAGTTTCAAAGTTAATGTTTGTTTAGGCACTAGACGTGTTACAGACGCTTCGTTATTATACAAGTTGTTGAAAATTAAGTGGCTATCATAACAATATTACAGGCAGTTTAGATTTCGTAACAACCTGTTTTATCCTGTTTTAAACAGGATTCTATTAGGATGATACAAAATCATAATATTTAATTGGAATAAAATTATCACTCGTATTTTTGTTAAATAAAGAACTCTTGACCATTTTGGGGGCGGTCCAAGAGAACGGGATATGATTACCTGTATTTATCTATATCTATTCATATATCAATTGATCCACGACTTATAGGTAGTTAATAGTATCAGGCGTTACTTTGCGGAAATCCATGCTATTAAGTTGTTATTAAAATTACTTTGCAACAA
>DWON01007263.1:0-13089 GCA_018251015.1 Phocides pigmalion okeechobee
GTTGCTTTACGGCGGGTTATGAGGGTGGCGGTGGTACCGCCCCGGGCGAGCTCTAACGGCTCTACCACCTTTCTTATGGACATGTTAAATTCTTATAAAAGCCGATTACTATCTAAAACCTTTCATAGATGCGTAAATAGTCCAGTGGACTAGATTGATTCCCCGCGAAGATGAACACGACGGCACGATTGATTAGTTTGTTTTTTATATATTTTCAAGGTAAAAAAAATCGTGCATGTCGTGAAAGTTTAAAAACATATGTCTTTCAAGACTTGATAGTCAAATGCTACGAAAGCTACAAATGCTACAAAAGCCATTTGCCAAGATGGTTTACATATAACAATCATTAAAATGTAAATACTAGTGGTTAATATGTAAACTGATTAGCCCTTACATATAGACAGTCAAACAGAAAAGACTAAATTAGATTTTAAAGGTGGGAGAACTACAGTTAGACCAGGGAGGTACCACCACCGCCCGCATGATCCGCCGTAAATCATTACTTGTGTCGTTTGGAGAGATGCGGTTGCTTTGAAGTTAGGAGGCCATCTTGGTCCTCAGGAGTGGCAACGTATCTACGTTCGAGCTCGAATACGATTTCAGTCGTGTTTGTAGTAAAGTAAAGTAATACGTGAATGATGGCTGGCTAAAATGGGCTGCGACTTCTTAACATCAGTTAGTTTGCATGGTCCTTTGCTACTCTTCTCACTAAAAATTGGACCGTATAATATTGCTAATTAAATATCTTATATTGCATATTTAATTTCAGGGTGAGGATGCAACAAAGCAACGCAACGTCCACTGTGTGAATAAGATATCAAACAATGTCGTAGATGACTCTGAATGTGATCAGGAGACCAAACCGATAAACACCATCAAATGCGTAGACGTACCGGCGTGTTAGCGGTGGGTCTATATTTACGAAATAAAAAAATATAACTGACTAAAAACTTTAAAACAAATTGGATATAAATCTCAAACGAATATTTGGTACATGGAGAAACGTACCAACGTTGATACGAGCTACGGAACTGACGATCGCGTCGACCGAAATGAATACCGAGCTATTCATTACTCACATTCAATGAAATGAATAGACAAAAACTAATCGGAATTGGAAAGTGGAAGAAAGTGTTCGAAGCACTACACTAAAGTGCGCGTGCATAAACTAAAATAATCGTATGAAGTAAAGATGGATATTTAAGTGAGCGACCAGTGAATTCTAATTGTTTCATTTTTTTTTGCAATAAAAATAACCCAGCGAATAGGCATATTCACTTACGCGTAAGTACTCGAATAAGATCACTGTGGTGATGTGCGAATCTCGCAGGTACTCGATGCTCTGCAATTACCACTTACTGCCATATTATATAAGTAATTCTAATTGTAATGTAGTCTTCGCTTAGATTTAACAACTAATAATACTTTATATTCTGTAACATCAGTATTAGAGTGGTGTATGATTTCCTTTTAAAGTATATACAGCAAATGTGACGTGAAAGTGTATGTAGATTTTATAAAATTTTGGACCAAAAATATTTAAGAAATCAAATTCACGTTGCCATAATCACGGTTACTGCCAATATGACACTTGTATTATATAAGTATATAAATTATAAGTTAACGCTTAGATATTACTACAATTTAAACAGAGTTCATATTTTTATACAAATGAATTACTGTTAGTCACATTCAGTAGGTTCGTACTACCTTTTAATAAAACGATACGTAATTTGTAAACGGATAAAAGTAACTAGTCACGATTTTCAGGCGCCGTTTAGACGGCCATCTGCAAATCCTTGCAAGTAAATAACATGTATTATGTTAAGTTAGTCCCTATTATGTTGTGTTGTATCATATTCATTCACGTAAAGTATCATATTCATGGTTACATCACATAGTTAACCTAATCATAATTGTAATTTGTTCAAGTGTAAACGTGTCCAACATTCACCTCGCGTCAATTTCATTTCATCCCATTCAATAGTTAAAAACATTTTGTTTCAGACTAATTTATATGTATAAAAATATTGAATTTGAATCACGCCTAAAGTTTCTGGAACAAATGTGCCTAATATTTATTTTTAAAACATAATTTCTTTTTTTATAAATTTCAAGCGACTATGCCTAAATTATAAGTAGTATTCTATTTATGTTATACCTAACTATCACATTGTAGGTATAAAATTTTAATCAAGTTTTCTGATGTTTCAGTTCTAAGATTCATCAGGGAGCACTTTCATCATGAATTGATACACAATTTTAATTTCAATCTTCTTTTAAAACTAACCCTTAGTCACGTACGTAATTACTACTATGGATTATTTTTTACCCTTTGTAAAAATATCACACTGACGTATTAATTATAATTGTGTATTTAATTACAGATGGCATTAAAATTGTGCATTGTTTTAAGTTGTATCTTTTATTAGACCCTACACATTCGTTCTGATGGAGATCGCTAAAAGATCGATAGCTCTATCTGGTATTTCATCTAGTGACACAACAAACTACATATAAAACGACAAGAGAGCTTTTGATTCGTATCCACAACTATTAAAACATTAAAGAAGCTTTTAAATCTTCACTGCAGAAAACATTCAATCAAAGACAAGTACAAGGTGAACTGTGGTGTTTCAACTAAATTACGTACTATCTACTTCAGTGATATGCCCCACGGGGCTTTTCATAATAATTGGGGTATATTGCCACAAAATCGGCGGTATTGCTACCTATGAATGTTAAAATTTCCCCAGAAATGCATAATAAAATAAATAATGATATAATCATTAAAGAAAATCACCCAGTTGATTTTAAGCCACGGAGTATTATCGCTCATGTAGTATTATTGGCACATTTACAAAAAAAAATGCTAAAATGTACTTACTGAATGTAGTACGAAAGGATAAATTGTATAGCGCTTAGTGTTGTGATCAGACAAGACATTCAGTATTGTTATTAAAATGAATTCATACATATATTTCAATATTCTATAAATAATTTATCAGTGTTTCTGAAGAATTCACAAACACAGATACGACAATATATTGTTACATGAGCGACGTCATGATAAAACATGTACTATAGTCTTAAACGCCTCTTTTTTATTCTCATTGATAATGAGTAAAAAGGTGCGAAAATAAAAAAAAACCGTTGATAGGAACATGCGAATTTTAGTAAATTTCTTTCAGCTTATAGTAATGTCGATTATTCACAACTCCAATGTTAAAAGCTAACTACGTACGTACGTCACAACGAAAAGGTTGAAGCTACGACATTAATACTAATAAAACAAATGTTGAAAATGTAGCAAACGAGTGTGCAGACCATTCTGCAGCTCAAACATCTACGTCATACCATAAACTAGTCTTGTTTTTTGTTGTTCAAAGCTTTTAGAACTATATTACTTGTCTACATTATAGTCATTACGCGACTTTATGTTTATCATACATACAAAAATTCATTCCACCTTATTAAACCTTACTTTATTTATTTATTTAGGATACAATTGGAAAAGGACGACTTTATACGAAATCCAAAAGACGTTGAACAAAATTCGAAATTGAAACTGTTTTCTTTTACAAATGACATTATAAACTACCATGCAGTGTATGTAAAGTAAGATTTTGCTGACATATAATAGATTTTAAAAGATGGCCAGCAAGTAGGTATATTAATATAGTCCTATTAATATAACGTTACTATAAAAATATAATAAAAACATTCAGAGTTTCTTACTGATGATCTGGCTAAAATAAGATATTTTATAATAAAAATAAAAAATACCTATTTCTCATGCATAAGATAATAAAGTCAATAGGACAAATAAATAATTACTGCTTACAAAAACAAGACTGTGATGATTGATAAGCATTTATTAATTTGGCTCATTCGTGTTATGACATACTCTTCATATAAGTCGCTTTGGTTATGACCTTAAGTACAAAAAAATAATGGTACCAGATATGTGCCATAACAAATCAAATTTTTACATGATCATTTATCGTGTAAGAACACCTGTTTGTTTTAAACAATCAAGTTTACCATTACTTATATAAGAAATCATTATTCATATTTATTTCACTATAAAAAAAATACACTATATAATGAAAAAAAATCTTGATGACATACTGAAGTGTATAACCTCTCAAAGTAATAAATACGAACATCACAAAGATTGAATTTATCATAACGCGAATAAGGATTTAATTTTACTTTTGAGAATCATTCATTAATCATTTAGACACATTTGAAAATAAATACGATTATTCCTATTAAACAGTTCCGGAACATGTTTCTTTAGTTATGAGAGCTTCAGAAGACACATCAAATCTTATATTTTTCTTTTTTGTTGGATGTTTCTGTAAAAAACATACAGAACATCGTTTTAATGTCGCTGTAGTTAATATTATATTAACTACTGAATCAATCGGAACTAGCTTTTCGATACCTTTTCCCTGTTGATCTTCCTTTTGTCTATTGGATCTGCATTCTTCGAGCGTTCTTTCTCAAGGTCTGTGTGCAGAGTTGCCAACTCAGCAGTCAGTTCGGCTTGTTCATTCCTAAGCCGTTCAACTTCCACCAAAATCTCAGCTTTGTCTTTCACTAGAAATAATAGACATAAAATTTTTACATTCCTGGATTGGAACAAGATATGGAGTCATCAAATAACAAATAAGCGTGGAAAAAATATTAACATAATATTAGGTATACTGCACGCTCAATTATTGCATCAATTACATAAATAAAAACATCAAGGTTGGAGAACTATAGCTCGACTGGGGAGGTACCATTACTTGTGTTTTGGATGGATAGGTGCGGATGCGGGCTTCACTTTGAAGCTATGCGACCATCTTAGTCCTTAGGCATAGCAACATACCTATGTTTGAGAGCGGTTGTATGTGGATGTCTATAGGCTGCGACTACATAACATCAAGTTGTTTGCATGCTATTTGTTGTTCCTTTCACATTAAAAAATACAGAAGGTAAATACACTTACTTTCTCCATGCCCCAGTATGTTATATAGTTTTTTATTTCGCGATTTTACAGTTAATAGTTCTTTTTTTAGAGAACTAATCTCTTCCTTTAAGTCAGCAATTTCTTTATCTTTTTTCTCCAAAGCATCAGCAAATTTTACCCTTGTTATGGTCTCATCTGATGCACTCAATCTTTTTTTGACTCTGTCATTCATTTTCTCCTTTAGTATTGCATTTTTTGTTATATCTTTCACTCTTTCAAAAAATTGTGTATCCTTTTCAGGGGGTTTTTGTTCTTTGGGGGGTAATTCAATGTGATTATCGCCTGAAAATTGTTATAAAATACCTATAAAATAGTAAGTTGTAGAGATAAAATCTAAACATCAAATAAGGCTTAATGAATAAGGAAGATACAGTCCACATCAAACTTCATAGTCATTTACATATCAGAGTAATTAGCTACACTATAATGGCTAAACATGTGTATAAAAGTACTTTTGTACATATTTAGCCATTATAGAGTTGGAATTAAGTGGATATCTACAAGCAGGCATCTCTTAATTAATATTGTAATCCAAAACTACTCTTATGTGCCTCTCTCTTTCTCTATAATGTATAAGGAAGCTATAAAAAGTAAATAAAATGTCTATTACATTCTTTATTGAGACAAGCTATTAAAATTTCAGACTCACTATGTTCAGAACTAAAGTTTAGTATATACTATGCCTTTTTAAAATAAATAATTAGTCATAGCAACTTACACTTTGCATCATCACAATCGACCATGTCATTAAACTGTTCCAAACTCATAACATTTTTCTTTTTAGCTTTTTTATTTCCCACACGTGAAGTATCTGGTGGTGTTTTTTCTGACTGTGCTTTTTTTATTTGCTTATTCACATCCTTTTTCTCGTCATAGTCCAGTTTTGAAAGCAGGATAGCCTAAAATAATCCTTAGATTTCTTAAAGTTTTGTATAATTTCAATAAATTATTATTCTATAACCTTTCTATTTGTTATTATACATATATTACAAAATTATATCCTTAAGATTAACATTTAATATTTTTGATTGATATCTCATAAATAAAAAAATACAATGCAAGTCTCAATCTGAAATAATTGTACATAAAGATGTCATGAAACATATGCAATGCACTGGGCATTCTAGAATTCTAGTATCACATTATTAAATTAAAAGCTGTGGTGTTAACACTTTCCCTGCAGAGTACAACACTTCTGTGTATTGCGCGGTGCAATGCGCTTGCGGCTTGTACACACCTGTGTTGTACGTACAAATCTGTATAGATTATGGGTGCACAAAAGTGCTGTGTTTACGTCGGAGCTACAAAACTTGGAATATAACATCTGCATATTTGTATATGCTAAATATGTATCTGATACAAATGCTTAAATACAATATTTCATTGAACTATTGCATCTTCAGTCAACGGAAATATGCTCAAGTTTAGGTTTGCCTTCCACAACGATGACCCGATCTAATATATGAATACCGCATTCAGAGGGTTAATAAAATACACATACCTGTTGTAGTTCTGATTCATAGTGCCCATCTACAAGTTCCTCATCTTTTTGTTTCCATATCTCCCACTGATCATCCGAGGCAGCATTCCCCTTAGACTTGCGTTTCTTTTGAACAGCTAAACACTGAAATTTATTAAAAAACTGACACATGACAAATAACACTAGACAAAATTCTCTTATTTTCAACATTTATAGGTTCCACAACACCAGGAATGTCAAGACCTCAAAATTGATTATTGAACTGTTAATAACAACTAAACAAGTAAACAAGTAAACAAGTAAGCAGGCTTTCTGATGGTAAGTGGTCACCCAAGGACATTCAGAACTTCATAAAGAACAGTAGTCCTATTGGAATTATTGATTGCTACTCCTGATGACCAGGATAATCACCTTTATATGTAATGATGGTACTTCTTATATCGGATCATACATATTCTGCCATCATGCAAGAAACATGATGTCCACATGCTGTTAATTATTGGTACTGTTGCATGTAAACATTGTTATGACACAAAATTTAAAGAAGTTCTCACTGAAATCGATCCAAGCTACAAATATCTTATTACTCATATATTCAACATTTCTTACAAGACATATAGTACAGCCTACTAATTTAGAGTAGTGTTGACTTCACAGTCAAAGTATAAAAGAGTTCCACCAGTTCATATTAGTAGGTTTAACAATTTTAATCTTAGGAAAATCTAGTTGATTCATTGTGATAAGAAATGGTAATGCTCTGCTCTCCAATTATATGAAGTTAAACCCTTATATTAGCTTCACCCTAATCCCATACAAATGTGAGTAACATAAACACATGAAAAAAATCAACAAAAGAAATGAGAACCTATATATAATTAATATCTAGTGAATTAATATTTTACATTGATAATGGCAAAACAAGAAGATTAAGAATTTATTTTTTAATTAACCATACAAAGAGATGTCCTGATCACGATCACAACAAACATAAAATTTCAACGAAACTAATCCATTGACTTCCAATTATATGTACAAAAATCTAATATGATGTTTATGTGAATAATAAAAATAAATGTATACATTTTCAAGTAAAAAAAACTTACTTGTGCCTGGCTTTTGTTTCCATTATTCTTAGTTTTTTTAGAGGGTTCCACCTTCTTACCGTTAGTGGCTTTCGGTTTTTTGGATTTTTGATTGTCGTTAGGAGGGTAATCATCGTCCTCTATTTTGAGACCAGCGAAACGCGATTGAACAATGAGAGCGGCCATCCTGGAATATGAAAAATAAAAAAAAACATCTCATTCCATTTTATAATAAACAGAGGACTACAACTTATTAAATGTAACAGTAAAAATATGTATTGGTGAACAGTTAATAAAAAAATATGAAAATATAAATTAAATATGTCCTCTAACATATATGATAAAAAAATCACCTGTTGCTCTTTCACAGAAATGCAAAAATTATTGATTTCTGACTTTTCTGTATTTTTTTAGAAAATAATTGGAAGTCTTGTTTGTAAAAGACGAAGGTAGATACAACACCAACACCATAAACAACGAACGAAACATCAATCACTAGTGTTGCAAAAAGTCACGCCAGACGATAATCCACGAACTGTAGCCAATCGATAGATATTTAAAGTATCAAGAGCTAACGAAAGTATCGTAACGAGCAATACTATTAATAATTTAAACGCATAAAATGTCGATGTCACATAAATGTAACTATCGATATAACTACTGAATCTACTTTTTATTAGTTATTATTGATACGATACAAAAAATTTGAATGATTCGAAACTAGAGGTGTGAAAGTAACGAAAAGAAGAGTACCCGTATGAATTCGTTATTATTTGTAGAAACCATACTTTTACGTTACCTGCATTGCTAGCTGTATTCGTACTTATTTTTTCTAAATCTTAGTTTAATAGGTAAATGTTAGAATTTTACCCTTAGAACTACAAGTAAACTATAGACGGAATCTACTAAATTTTGCGATAGATTTATTATTTTGCAAAATTCGAGCTCTGAGAATATTTTTCTCACAATGACATCACAATCTAGCATGCATCAACTATTATTAAAAAAATTAAGTAGGTATTCAAAATTATTCATTGGAAATAACATTAAAATAACCTTCTAACGATAAATTAACATTAAAATTGTTATGCTTAGAATAAAATAAAATTTAAAAAATTAAATAAAATTATATTTAAAAAAGTAAAAAAATATATTTTCGAATAAAATAAAAGATGTGTAAACAAAACTAAAACAACAACATTTTTTTTTTCCTAGAACGAAATTTAAGTGAGAGTATTGCAGTTGTTATAGACAAAATACGGAAAGTAGGAATAACCAAACTACGAACATACGAAACATGCGAGTAACGAAATGTATTCGAGAGTAACGATTCGATTACTCAGTACCGAATACATACGGTTTGCTACACCTTTATTTATTTTTTTCTTTAATAGCAATGGCGTATTTACGCTCTGCCAATGACAAGTAAAGCGGGGAAACGAAAGGATAAAATTTAGAATAGCAAAGATCAGGAAAGTACGTCAGAGGAGTAAAGGAATTTATAATAAAATAATTAAAAAAAAGAAACTGTTACATAGTGATTTATTTGAAACAGTAGTTGCAAAAAATAGATTTTTACGGCCTCAGATTCCATCATTCCAGCCTTACTCCATGTATTTTAACTAAAATATCATACATAAAGAACCTAAATTAAAATGATTAAAATACTTTACGTTAACATGTTAATTTTTTTTTTACTTATTAATAGTAAAACGAGCAACATCCATACCTATACATATTTCTACGGAAACATTCTCAACGAACTTTGCCTTAGGGATGTCGATTCACTTGAAAGAAAATCGATCTCTGACTCGATTCGAATCGAACATACTAGAATCGATTCTCGATTAAATCGAGTATTAAAAGATCAATTTTCGATTAATCGCGAATTTTTCAAACATGCCTTATATAGACTTTATTGATGATAATTTACCGTTAAAACAAGTAATGTAGGAATTGTAGGAGACCAATCAGGCAGTCTGTAGTCTAACCTAAATAAGTCAGTCATACAAAATAAATTAATCAAATTGTAAGTTTATAAAATTTTATTAAAGTTAAATGCGTTCATAAATATTTATTTTATGCGTTCAAATTATCAATGCATCTGACAACAGCAAAATATTAATAAACTAAAATATCGTAGCCAATTTAGGAATTTTATTGACAGTTCTTGAATTAAAATGAATCGGTCCGATTCGTGGGGTTTATGCATCGATTCTATGTAGCATTCCAAATCGATCTAAAAATCGATTATTTTATTATAAATAATCGATTTTTCGATTAATCGATTTCAGATCGACATGCTTACCTGTTTCTATACAAAAATAAAACCAGAAGAAAATGTTGAACATTTAAAGAAACATAGGTTTTGTATTTAAATCGGCTTCAATAAGATGTGGGAGAGCAATGTAAGGGAAATAAAAATACATGTTACAAAATAATATTATTTATTGCACAAAGATAATAAACTAAAAGTTGAAGTACTTGGAAATTATCACTATTATTATGGAGCGGCATATATATCTAATATACAGAGATTTATTACTTGCTAATAATAAGTGACAATAATCCTGCGGTCTCGTCTCTTTTATTTTCTAAAGCCAAAGTGTGCTGCCATTGTTCATTTGTGATAGATTAAGGCTGATATACTTTGTTTTATAATCTTATTTAATAAATAAAGTTATGGACGAAAAATTCATTAAGTTGATTGAAGAAATACGATACTCATTGGTGTCTCTGAATTTATTTATATCTATACGCATATCACCACGGCTGTCTTGCGAGGGCATGCAGTGCCTCCAAAGGAAATTTCGAAAATTTGTCATAAAAAATAAAATACAGATTTTGAAAAAAAATGGTAACCTTTGCAAAAATGTTTCAATTTTTTTAGTAGTTCAAAATTATCAATATACAATAAATTATGGACTTACTACTTTCGAGAATTAGCCTGCTCCCTAAACAGAAGTGACAAAAAGGCCTGCATATAACTATTACTATACGCTTTTAATTAATAGGTAATTGAAAATTAAGATTGCGTTTTTAGTTACGCAAACTTCGAGAACCAATTAATAAAAATTTTGACAAATTCGGCTTCTCCATAAAACATCGACTGAAAATTATAATAAAATTAAGCATAAAAAGAATTCTTAGTGGTATAATTGTTCATAAATACATTTCAATCTATTTTTCTTTATGTAATACCTAAAAAGCTGTTTTGCAATGTAATTTTACCTTAAAACGATCTGTACACGAACAATACCATCCAAATAAAAAATATTTTATATTTCACAAATTATATTCCAAAATTATCAATCCGAGCAATTGAAATAAAACAATTAAATTTCTTACAACAAACAATTTCATTTTAAGCAAAAATATTTTTTATTCAAATTTCACAATATACAATTTCACTTTGGTATGGAACTTGAAAGTTTTACAAAGATGGCACAAATATAACCTGTTTACACAATAGCTATTCTTATAAAATACATGCCTATAATTATAGGAGATTAACAGCAGAGTGTAGGCAGCGACCACACACCAGACTATCTACTACAACAAAGGTTCACATTTTGTGCTTGCGACTGAACATATTTTTCTTCTTAACGTGAAATACCATAATTTTATTTTGTACGTCTGCCTATCAAACGTTTGCTAATATAGAATATAATTTCTATGATACAATCAAGCTGAATAAATAATATTAAATATAAGTGGCATATCCCGCATTCCGCTGGACCTTCTCAACGCCCGCGGCCAATTCGATTGATAAATAGGACTTCCTGTAATATGTGTAACCAGCTCAATAATATCAATAATAATGCGATAAATACACGAATGCTATTGTATTTCACTATCTGCCAGCGACGAACAAGCATTGTGCCTTTAATTTTCATGCTTAACAATAAAACAATATAATAAAAGCCCGCAGGACTTACAAACGCTACACGTATCCTATATTATTAATAAATTATAAATAATCATAAGTATATATTATAGACGACTAAAATATAAACGTTGTATTAATTCATTTAGATAAATCACATTGAATATTCTTATACATGAAGTTTTACCGGCGATCAACACTATTATCATTTGTTAAGGTTTTCATTAATTACATTTCATATGTACACAGTACACGCTTGTGGAATGTTTTCAAATGATAAAATAATACTAAGCAACACAAAGAATCCTTAATACAATATGGTTTACTTCCGTTGGGAAAACATTGCATCGTGTCTTCGCGCGCACGGCGTCCTCTTGTAATAAAAATATATTAATTATATGGTACTTATATAATTACATTACCTTATTGGATTTCCCAATCTGATTGTTTCCGTTCCGTACATTTCACTGGATATTTACATCACCCGTGCGACGCCACGCACTGGAATATTTTGCACTGTTTTCAGATATCAATACTTGTAACTTGCACAAAACACGCAGAGTAGGACTTCACACCTTCACACCTACACACCTACGTGCGTGCCTGTGATTTGTGAACTGTTTCAATGGATACAAAAATAGTATGTATCGTGGGGCACTAGGCCTAGCTAGAAGGCAACTTACGTTATACTTAATACCTACATTTTTAATAATCATTAGACAATACATGAGTAAATATAGCACATCACAAAAATAACGCATTACATCGCTATAACATCACATCAGTCTCGGTTGGGTTGTTGCTCCTTTCGTATAACACTGAAACCAGTGTTCAGTTTTAAAAACTACTTTGAATACAGTTGTTTAAGGTAAATACACACTAGCCCGTACGCGGCGGACGTTTCGCACGCTGGTGTCGGTAAGGTGGTGTCGCCTAACCGTAGAATTGGTAGTTGTTGATCTTGAAAGGTAGTTGCAATATAGGCATTGCCATTTCAACAAAGTTATAAAGAAGAAAAATAAAAGCAGCATTCCATTTTTGACCTGCTTTGAACCTAAGTTCTGGAAACGGAATAAACGAATAAAGTCCATCTGTGGATTGATCTTGCGTCCAATATGCTGAGTTTATACGAAAGGGTTTTGATTTTCTAATAGAATTTATTTATACCATACTTTACGTTCGTGGGCTATCTTCATACCATTCACATCTTTATTTTTAACAATACGTCTTTCCGGAATTTTCATTATATGAACGTCAACTTTTGATACCTTTTAAGATCGCAATCATTGTAAAAGTAGGTGTTTGAAACGATTTAATTTACATTTAAAATTATTAAAAAAATAACGATCACATAATAATAATTGTAACATAAACTAGTAACGGTAAATCACATTCACGCCAAAATTAGCTGCATTGTACATAATAACAATTTTCATACAGAAACACGGTCCCTGGTCCCTGCGTAACAAACGAACATGACTAACAAAATTTTATAACTTAAGCTACTCATAACCTAATACATCCTAGTTTTCAGCTGATAATTAACTCCATTTTTTCGTTAATCTTTAATAAATTTAGAAAATATTTATACGATTTATATTTTTCTTGGCGTCGAATCGAT